>MU401655.1:0-70547 GCA_022579005.1 Poronia punctata
TAGTTAAATATTTAATTATAGCAAAATATTTTTGTTTTTTTAAATAAAAACTTTTATAAGCTTTTAATAAAAATAAACTTATATAAAAAGTAGCTTATATTAGTTAATAGCAAACATTTTAATAGCTATTTTATTATTACTTTTTTTAACCTTTTTTATAACTTTTATACTATTAAAGTTAATAATAATAATATAAATAAAATTTTAAATTTAGTTTATATAAATATAGCTTTTACTTTTATATATAAATAAGTTATTATTTTAACGCAAAGCTTTAATTATGCTTATATTATTAATATAAGTAAAAAGTTTAATATTAGTAACATTTTTTATAGCTAAAATATTTTATTAATTTTAAATATTAGCTACTTATACTAACTAAATATATTTTATTTATAATTATTATACTACTTTAAAAGCTATATTTTATAAAATTAAATTATACTTTTTAAATTTATAGTATGCTAAAAAGTAAAAGTTATAATTATTAGCTAGGTTATTTTTTTAAATATAATATAATGCTTTAATTTTAATACTTTTATACTTTTAGCTAAATATAATAACGTTACTAAGTAAAGCAATATATTAAATATGCTTAAGTAAGCGCTTTTTTTTAAAGTGCTACTAACTATTAAAGTATATAATTTTATTTTTATTAAAGTTATATACTTTTAAATAGTTTTATTATAAGTAAAAGTTTTTTAAATATACTTAATATTTATAACTAAGTGCTTTTTAATTTAAATAGCTTTAATAACTTTTTTATTTTTATTTACTATAGCTACTTTACTAGTTTATTAAATATATTATAGCTTACGTACTTTGCTAATTATAATTAATAAAAAGCTAAAAAGCTAATTAATTTATTATTTTTTATTATTTTTTTATAATAACTTTTAGCTAACCTATTATAATTTTAATTTTTTAAAAATATAAAGTAAAGTTATTTATAATAATAATAAGCTTTTATTTTATAACAATTACTAGCTAGCTATTAATTATAGCTATACTTTTTGCTTATTAAGCGTTTTATTAATTTTTAAGCTAAGCTATAATAGCTTTAATAAAATATAAATAAAAAAGCTTATTAAATTTTTTAAAAAGCTTAAACTTTTTTTTAAATAAGCTAAAATTTTTTTTACTTTACTTTTAATATTTTTAAAAGCAAAATTTGTTTATTGCTTAAAAGTTAAGCTTATTATAAAGGTTTTTATAAGTAAGTTATTTAAAGTTACTAAATCTTAGTTAATAAAAAAAAAATAGCTTAAATTATAAAGTTAAGTATTTTTTATAAAAAGCTTTAAACTATAGCGTTATTAAAATAAAGCTTATTGCAAGCTTTAATATTTTAATAAAAAAAATAATATTACTAAAAATATTTATATAAGCTTTTAATATTATTTAATTAAAATATTTTTTTATAGTTATAAAGTATAGTAATAGTAAAAAACTTTTATTTAAAATTATTTAAATAAAAATAACGCTTAATAGCGCTATAAGCAATGTTTTAATTTACATAGTTTTTTAAAAAAAAAATTAACTGCTTATAAACTTTATAAGTTAAAGCATATTAAAATAATAGTTAAATATAAGCTTTTAAGGTTATATAATAATTATTAAAGTAATAAAAAACTTTTTTAAGCTAGTTTATTACTTTAATACTATTAAAAAAAAAGTTAAAACGCTTTAAAAAGTTAAAATAAGTTATATATTGCTAAAAAATATAAAGGTTATATAAAAAAATAGCAAAATAGTTAATAAAAATTAAAGTTAAGCTTTTATAGCTTATAGTTAAAATACTAAAAGTAAAAATTAAAATAAGTTTTTAAGTAAAAAGTAATAATAAAGCAAAAGTTTTAGCTAACTTAAAAGCTTTAAGCTTTAAATTAATAATAAAAAATAAAATAAAGCTAGCTAAATATAAGCAAATAGTTAAAAACATTATTTTTTAAATAAAAATAAAGTTTAATAAACTATTTTAATATTATTTTAAAGTAAAAAGTTTAAATAATATAAAGTAATAGCTTAAATTATAGTTTTTATTTATAAAATTATAAAGTTTTATAAAAAGCAACATATTAAATAAAAAAAACTATATAAAATAATATAAGCTAAAATAATAAAGTGCAAATATATTAAAAAGCTAGTATTAACTAAAAAAAAAAAAAATATAATAAAAAGTTATTAGCTAGTATTTATATTTAGTTAAAATTTTAAAAGTTTTTATTTAAACAAGCTATTAATTTTTAAAGTTTTTATTAAAAGTTTAATTTTTAAGTTGCTTTAATTTTTAACTACTAGCTTATATATATATAGCTTTAAGTATAGTAAACTTTTTTGCACTTTATAAAATACGCTACCTTTTTTTGTTTATTATAGTATTTAAATTTTTTTAATTTTTTTAGTTTTTTAGCTACTTATTTTTTAATTTTGCTAGTTTTTTAGCTACTTATTTTTTAGTTTTTTTTTAGTTTTTTTATATTTTTAATTTTTTTAAATTATTACTAAAAATATTTTTTAAGTTATAGTTTTATAGTTTTATTAAACTAAAAATAATAAGCTAGCTAAGTTATATTTTATAGTTTTAGCTTTATAGCTTAATTTATATAGCTTTTATTGCTTAGTTTTAAACTATAATAACTTAGTTATTTTTAAAGCTTTTTTATAATATATTATTTTTATACTAAGGCTTTTAGCTAATTTTTATAGTTTTTAAAGTTTAAAATAAGCTAATATTTTATTTTTATTTTTTTAGTTAAATTATTAGCAGTATTAAAAACTTATTGCACTTTTAGCTTGTATACGTTTACATATATAAGCGCATTATTAATTTCTAGCTTCTTTTTTTTTTATATAGTTTATCTTATAAAAAAAAACTTTTATAAGTTTTATATTTAAGTAAAATTACTATTATAATAAAAATTAAAAATTTTTAAAGATTACTTTAACTTTATACTAAAAAAAGTTTAGCTAAAATAAATACATTAACTAGGTTTTAAAAGCTTTATATTAATTATAGCTTTATAAAAGTATTTTAAAAAGTATAACTTAGTATATTATATATATAATAAATAGCTAGGTATTTAAGTTTAAAAAGCAACGTAAAAATAATAGCAATATATATAAAAACAAAAACCAAGCTAACCCTTTTTAGTCTTATAGCTACCTTATAATATAAAGCATAACTAGCATGCATGCTAATTACGTTATAATAGTAAGTTATATACTTTATTTATATATTAATTTATATTAATTTATTAGCTACTTTTAAAATAAATACTTAAAGCAAATTGCTTAAAAAAATAATATTTTTTATAAGCTTATTATTTTTAAAACTAGTTTAAACTTTTAATTAACTAGTATTTAAAATAGTAATATTATTATTAAGTTTTTAATAAAACAAAGTATAAAGTTTATTATTAACTTAAAAAATATTATAAAAAGGTTTAATATATTAAAAAATAAAAGCGTTTTATATAATATTTTTAATAACTAATAAAATAATAAGTAATTTAAACTAATAAAGCAAATTATTAAATATATATAAAACTAAGTAACTTATTTAGCTTAAAATATTATTAAATATAAAAAAGTATATATTTTAAATAGTATTACTTATAAAAAGCTTAAATATAATATTAAAAAAAAAGTTAAAAAAGTAATACTAATTAATAATTAACTTATATTAAAAACTTTGTTAACTTATTATTATATAGTAACTTTTTTTTATTTTTTTTATTTAAATGCTTAAGAAGCTAACTATATAAAATAGCATTTTATTATTAATAATATATTTAATAAAGCAATTTAATATATTTATTATTTATTATAAAATAAAACATTTTTATAAACTTACTTTTAAATTATATTTATAAAGCATATTTAATATATAAGTATTTGCTTATTAAATTTAATATATACTAATTATATATAAAACTTTTAATATAAAAGCTATATAATATAAAAAAACTATTATATTAAAGCTTTAAAAACTTTTTATTATAAAATTTAACTTTAGCGCTACTAATTAATAATTATTTTCTTTTTAGTTTAAAAAGTAATAAAAAATAAAAACTTTGCTTTTTAAATAGTTATATATTGCTTAAATAAAGAAAGCTTATTAATATATATACTATTTATTTTAACTAAGTATAATATATTTTGCTAAATAGTTAGCTATACTTTATTTAAAGTTAATAATTAAAAAAGTAAGCTAAGTAATTGCTTAAATTTATAAATAAAAACTATATATACTTTTATATTTTAATATACTAATTATATATTAATTATTATAAAGTTTGCAAACTATATACTTTATTTTTAATAAAAGCTAAAAAGCTAAATATTAGCTTTTTATAGTTAATAAATACTTAATTTAATAAAATATTTAATATATTTACTATAAAAAGTATATTTTTAAAAGTTTTTAATTAAAGCTACTTTATAAAAAACTAAAACTAAAATTTAAAAAACTACTTATTATTTAATTAAAATAACTTTTAATATAAGCAAAATAAAGTAATATATAAAAATGCTATAAAACTTAAGCAAAACGTTATTATAGCGTTAATATGTTTACTTAATTAAAAAAATAAAATATTTACTTAAATATAAAAAAATTATATTTAAAATTTTTAATTAAGCTTTTGCTTTTTAGCTATTAATATATTACTTAATATTAAATTAATTATAATATTTACTATAACTAAAATATATAATATAATAAAGTTTTTAAGTAAAAATATATATATAATAAAAAATTATTTATATATAATTTAAAAAAAGCAAGTTTAAAACTATATATTAATTAAAAATAAATATATAATATACTAATTATATATTAATAGTATAATTAATAATATTAAATTTTTACTTATTTTTTTACTTATAAGCTTTTTAATATTTAATTATTATTACTTATTTATTTATAAACTTTTTAATATTTAGTTATAAGTACTTATTTACTTATAAGTTTTTTAATATTTAGTTATAAATACTTATTTACTTATAAGTTTATTAGCATTTGCTTATAAGTACTTATTTAGCCTTAGCATCTTATTATAAGTACTTATTTACTTATAAGTCTCTTAGCATTTAGTTATAAGTACCTATTTACTTATAAGTCCCTTAGCATTTGGCCGTAGGTACCTATAGGTCCATTTACCTACTAGGTCCTCCTTTAATAGGTCGGGTCCGGCCAACCCTAGTTACAGGGGCAAGTCCGCGCTCAGTAACTGACCCAAGCTCAGGCTCAAGGACAAGCACATGTCTGTCCAGCTACAAGTCAATGTCCAGCCTCGGGGTCAAGTTGAGAATCCTGATTAAGTCCAGAGACGGTGACAAGTTCAAGGACAGCAAGAGAGTCGACAACAGGCAGCGGGTTAGGCTCACGATACTTCGACTCGAGCCACTTAGACGAAGGGTTTAGAGAAGGATGGATGGGCTTATGTAAGTCGTGCGAACTGGGATGTGTGGCATGTTGCAATATTGAACACTTGGTACGCAGAGATCCGCTGACAGTTGGTTGTGTGTGGATGTATGCCTAAGTGATAATGCCTCCAGCTACTAGAAAGGTGGAACGCACGTCAGTAAAGAGAATCCACCCGGCTTGTAACACCTATCTATTTGTCTATATAATAACACAGGTCACCTAAGTCACCTAGACCTTTTCATTTTGTGGAAAAGAAGAAGTGTCGTCGCTAAATGAACACCCAGTACTCGGGGAGCCTTAATGTGCCATTCTACGTGCGTAGGTTATGGGCCAACTATTGGGCGCGACTGTGGTTGCGGGGGCCTCGGCAACCAGCCGCCCCTTCCCACCTCACTTGACCCTTTCCGGATTTATGTTCGGATAGACGGTGCAGGAGCTGGAGGGGTTGCGTAGGTGTCGCTGACTCTATTTTTAGAAGTGTGTACTTATAACGCCCGAGTCCACTACCTATGTGGTCCACTCTCTTTGTTTGATATACTGATCACGTGCTCTTCCGCTGACAAGAGTAGAGCTGCCTCTACCAACGCATCTTTCCTTTCGATATTCGATATTGTGCTCCAAGCGACTTTCACTTTCTTGCTTAAGAATGGCTCATCCATCAAATCCATCAAATCTCGCGGTTGTTCTTTGCCATGGAAGTTACCACAGTCCAGCGCCTTACCTCCCCTTAGTCAAAGCCCTGAAGGCCAAAGGAATCGATGCGTACTGTCCCCAATTACCCACTGCCGACCTCCATAAGCTAAACGTTGGCGACGTCAACGATCCCAACTTTGACCTCGGACCCCCAGATGGCGGGTACCCGCAAGGTGAAGAGGATAGTGCCGTCGTCATGGACATTCTTCGATCTCTGATAGAAGAACAGAAGAAGAAGGTGCTCGTGCTGGGGTTTTCATCCGGCGGATGGGTTGCTACCGAGGCATCGCGGCCAGAATTGCAATTCAAGCATCGCCAACAGCGGGGACAGCCCGGAGGAATCATCGGTCTCTTTTATCTAGGAGCCTTTATAATCCCTGTCGGGGAGTCCGTCCACAGCTTCTTCCAACCGAAAGACGGCTCTTTCGTAACTCCCCCGTTTATGCGGTTCCACGTAAGGAGACTCACGACAATCCCGGTACCCTTACACCTGCTAACCCGTTACGAACAGAAACACGGAGGTGCCGGTCTGGGCACAATGGTAGAGCCCGAGAAGTATCTCTTCGGCGATCTCGACCCCGAGGAGGCCTCGCGGTGGTCTAAAACGCTTACGGCAGGTCCTATTCTCACTACAAAGCTTTCCAACAACGCTTACGAGGCCCTGCCGTGTGCATATCTCGTCTTGGAAGGCGATATGACACTTCCCAAGGAATACCAACATGGCATGATCGCCTCGCAAGAGTTGAAGACGGGAGAGTTCACGCGGTACCATTGCCCTGCCGGTCACTCCCCGCACTTGAGTTGGACCGACGGTGTTGTAAAGACTGTCCAGGAATTCGTCGAGAAGATTGAAGAGTGATTCCAGAACTGCCATTTACTCGGCATAATGAGTATGACTACTGTCAAGGCTTGATTTCATATGGAAAATCGAATTGTGTTCGGTCCGAGATTAACTTGAGTGACATGCCGTACCCATGAGCCAACTCCGTTGTGCTTCAGTTGGGGTAACCTGACGATGGGGTATGTCGTCTGCCCTTTAGCCGGGTCCTAAGTTCGATGACTTATATTTCTAGTTTTGTGATTCCTTGTACCATGACCTGACAGACCCCCACGGGTGCAGAAGTTTTAGCGTAGGCTTCCTTATGTTCTTTCATGAGTTCGTCGAAGATTTGAACGCTGAGGGCCTGGATTGGTCCGTTCTTCAAGGCGTGTTTAAGAACATGCCTGGCACGTGGATCGATACATTGGTCCTGGTGTTTTTGGACTCCTCGACTGTCTTCGTGATCAGCTCTATTTTTCGAGTCTGTTTTGACATCCTTGTATCTAGTTTGCGCGCTTATTCAACATATAACTGTTCTAATTTGGGGTGTAGTAACATTAAGTTAACTGCAAATCCTCTGTCTAGGTACGTTAGCAAGACATGACCATGGCCGTCAACTCTCTGGTCATCGGATTTAATATACCCATTCCGTACATCTTCTTTTCCTCATATAATCTGATTAAATGGACAAATTGTCCGGGATGAAATAGGCTGCTTATATAGATCCTTTCTAAGACAGTAAAAGGTACAGTTCCTTTTTGACTTGTTGCTTGAAGTTCATCGTGGGAGCGCAAGGGTTCGGTGGGTGCGCGTAACGTGCTAGTCACGGTATACGCTGTCTTGACCGCCTCGCTTCCCTGTAGATGACCAGGCATAGTTTGAAGGGGGTTCTTCTCTGGTTGTAAAATAACAATAGGTCAAACCTCGAATCACTGGTTGGAGCTATGACCCGGCTAATATATGGAAACCAGACAAACCACAAACGTCTAGACTAACCGGACTGAACTGAACATGACAACAATGTCTTTTACCCTGGCGCTAGACAAATACCATGACAGACGACGAGAACCAGTATCTTCCCCAAAATACGATAATGAAGCGGATATCTGGTCTGTCCTCTAACAATAAATCAGACGCTAGGAGAAGATGGTTGGCCTCAAAATTAAGTTCGTCTTAAAGAAAGCATCATGAAGTGGTTATATCGAGACACACGTCTCCAACATGATGCACGATGCTACGAGGTAGTATACCAAGTAAAGCTGCAAAGTATATCTTCTAATATATGGGACTAATAATATCTATAAACTAACCTATAAGAATCTAATGCTGTTTTCTTCTTTAGGTCCTTGCATAAAGCAGGGAATCTAATGAAAAAATACAAGATAAAAATAGAGAATAAAAATAAAATAAAGATAAAATAAAAATAAGAGAAAAATAAAATAAAATAAGATAAAAATAAAATAAAAATAAAAATATAATAAAGATAAAATAAATATAAAATAAAAATATAATAAAAATAAATAAAAATAAATAAAAATATAAAATAAAAATAAAATATAAATATAAATAAATAGTAAATAAATGGCAGTAAATAGCAGATAAATGGCAGATAAATAGCAGGTAAATTATAAATAAATAGTAAAGATATAATAATAATACAGTAAAAATACAAGACAAAAGAAAATAAAAATATAATAACAAAAAAATAATAAACCTAATATATGTAATAATTAGTAAGGCTTAATAGCTATATATTAACGCTATATAAAAAATTTTAAGTTAAAAAGAAAAAAGAAAAACCAGCTGTGCTAAGATCTATTTTCTTGCTACTTATATATAAATACTTAGCTAAAAATATAAGTATATAACTAATTAGATTATTTTGCTAAGTAAGTCTAGCTAAGTAAAGGCAGTATTTAGTACTACTTTAAACTTACTTTATAATAACGTGCATAGTTTATAGGTTATATAACTATTTTTTTAATTATATAACTTTAAACTAATAAGTATAGCTATTATACTACTTTTTTTTAAAACTAAAGCTAAAATATAAAGCGCTTAAGCTAAGGTTTTTTTTATTATAAAAGTTATTAAAAGTGTTGCTTAGAAGCTAATACTTTTTTTTTATTTAAAGCTAATACTTTTTTTTTTTAACATTAATATAAAAAACGTTTTTAATAACTTGCTATGCTTATATACTTTATAGTAAGTCTTTTTTATAAATATATATTTAGTTAACTTTTTTTTGTTTTAATAAAAATGTTAAATTATAAGTTAGTTTAGTTAAGTTATAATATAAATAATTTATTAAATATAGTATAACTAAATATAAATTTTTATTTTTATATTTTTAACTTAAGTAAAGCTAGTAAGTAAATAAAAGCTAAAAGTTTATAAAGCGTTAAAGCTTAAGTATAGCGTTTTATAATAAGTTGCTTGCTTTTATAAATAGCTTTAAAGTTGTTTAAGTAGTTTTTTAGCATTATATTTGCTACTATAATATATAGCTATTTATTAAAACGTATTAAAAGTTTAAAAGCTAAAAAGTAGCTATTATAAAAGTTTTTTAAAGCTATTAGTATATTTTTAAAGTTGCTAGTAAAGTATTAAGTATTATTTAAGTTATATTTAATTTAGTTTACTTAGTACTAAAAATGCTTATAGCGCTTAAAAAGTTTAAATTTTAAGACTTGCTATACTTTATACTTAAGCTTTTTATTAATTTTTTTAAGTTTTAAAAAAAGTTAGATTTACTAAGGTAAAAAGTTATTAAAAGCTTTATATAGCTAATTAGTATAAAAAAAGTTTTATATTTTATAAGTTAATAGTAAATTTAAAACATAACTATAGCTTTTTTTTTTAAAGATTTTAAACAAACTAACTTATTAAAAATTTATATAAGTAGTAAAAGCTATTATAGTAAAACCTTTTTTTTTAAAAAAAACCTAGTTATAAATAAAAAAGTTTATTTTTTATTTTTTTTTATTAGCTTAAACCTTTTGCTATTTTTAAATTTTTTAAGCAAATTTATAAGCTAAGTTTTAAACTTTATAAGTTTGCTTTACTAACTTTGCTATATATTTAGCTAGCTTATTAGTTATATTATTAAGTAGTACTAAAAGTATTAAGTTAGTATATAGCTTAACTTTAAAAGCTACTTTTAAAAAGCTTATGCTTAATAATAAATAATATAATAAATTATAAGCAAAATTAAAAGCAGTAATATAATTATTTTAATTATTTTAAAATTAGTTAATATAAAAGTAAAAACGTTAATTTAGCTTATAGTTAGTAACTTTAATAGCGTTTTAGGTTTATAAGTAATTAAAGCTACTTTAATAATGTTTAGTGCTTATTAAAATATTTAAAGCTTTTATTAGCTATAAAATAAACTATTTTTTATTATTGCTAATTTAAGTACTTAAAAGGCTAAAAAATTAGTATAAGTAGTAATAATACTTTTTAGTTAGTATTTTAATAATATTAGTTTTTTTATTTAAAATAATAGCAATTAAGCAGCTAAACTTATTAATAAAGCACTATATATAGTTATAGCTATGCTTATTTTTTAGCATATTTTTTTTATTAACTATAATAGTATTTTATATATGCTAAAAAAAAAGTAATAAGTATAAAAAACCTAGTGTTTTGTTATAAAAGTTTTTATTATATTAATAATTTTAGCAATTATAAATATATTATTAAGTATTTTTTTTAAAATTAAACTAGTAGTAGTTAATTAAAAAAGCTTAAATTATTTTATTTTAGCTATTATAAGCTTAGAACTTAAACGCGTAAGCTTTTTAAATTAAAGCTATTTAAAAAAATATTAAGCTATTTTAAGTAGTAGCTAAAATAACTAGCTTTTTTTTATAAGTGCTTAGTTTTTAAAGTTAGTTTTTTTTAATAATTAAGTTAATTAACTTTAATTTTTTTAACATTGTTAAAAGCAAAGGTATAAAAAATAGTTAAACTTTAATAAAGGTAATTATAGTTTAAAAGTAAAAGCTTATAATATTTTTTAAAAAAATTAAAATAAATATTTAATTTTTTTTCTTTTAAGCTTTAATAGTAAAAAAGTTAATAATCTTGCAAAATAATATATTAGCAATTATATTTTTTTTTTTTAAGCAATACTTTTACTTAATAGTAAACTTATATAAAAAGTTTAGCTAAGCTACTTATTATAATTTTAAATAGTATTTAATAAAAAAATAAGTTAAAGCTTAGTAGTTAATAAAAATAGTAATCTAAATGCTTAGCAATTTGTTATAAAAATAACTAAAAATTTAAACTATAGCTAAAAACTTTTTATTTTATATTAAATAGGCTTGCTTAATAAGTATTATAGTTTTAAAAAAATAACTAATAAGCTTTTATTTTTTATTAAGTTATAGTTAAAAAATAATATTTTTAGTAGCGTTATAAAATATATTAGCTTTTATTTAAGTAAAAAAACCTAGCTAAAAAAAAGCAAGTACTAGTATAGTATAAGCTAGCTTTTTAAGTTAGTTAAAAAAGGCTTTTTATTTAAAGCTTAAAATAAAAGGTTTTTTTTTTTTTAAAAGTTAGTTTAGTAGTTTAGTAGCTTTGCTAGCGTAGTAAACAAATATATAAACATAGTTATAAAAATTAAAAAATAAATAAATAGCAGTAGTATTATAAAGTTTTAAAAATTTTTACTTTATAATAGCTTTAGTTTTAGCTAAGTTAATAAAAATGCTTTTGCTTATTTTAATAATTATATTTAAGTAGTTAACCTTTTTAGTATTAAATTAAAACTTATTAATGTTGCTTTATAAGCTAGTAGTAAATAAGTAATAAATAACCTTTTTATAATCTTTTTAGTATTAAAGCTTTTTTTATAAATAAACTAAAATATTATTAGCATAAGCGCTAGCATACTAATTAAGTAAGTTTTATAGTTAAGCATTAATAAAAAACTGCTACTAAGCTAGTTTTACTTTTAATTTAAAAAATAAAACTTTTTATTAGTAAGTATTTATATAGGTATAAAAAGCAGTTAAATGCTTAAAAAATAAAGTTATTTATAAGCAATAAAAAGCTTTAATAATATTAAACTTTAATATATAGTAAGTATTATAGTAATTAAAAATAGTTTTATTAATATTTAAAGCAATAATAATATAGTTTTTAAAGTAATAGTTTTGCTAATAGTAGTTAATATAAAACTATTTTTTAATAAACTTTAGTTTAAAAGCAAAAAGTATAAAAGCTATATAAAGCTTTATATAAGGTTTAATAAAACTAAAAGCAAAAAGTTTATTAGTAGTTTTTTTTTTAAAAAAAATATATTTAATTAGTATTTAAAACTAAAAAAAATTAATAAAAAGCACTTTATTAGTTAGTTTTAATTTTATATTAAAGCTAAAGTAAAAAAAAAGTAAAGTATTAGCCTTTTTTTAAAAAAAAAAACTTTTTAAGTAAGCAAGTTAAAGTAAAATTAACTAATATACTTAAGCAATATGTTTTAAGTTTTTATTTATAAAAAACTTAATAAAGCTTATAGTTAAAAAAAAAGCACTAACTTAAGCTAATAAGCTTTAAGGCTGCTTTATATATTTAATAAGTATTAGCTTATTTAAATTTAATAGTTTTAAAAACTTTTATTTTTAAGTACGTACTAAGTATTAAATAAATATAATAATTAAAGCAATAGCTTTTTAGTTATTTTTATTAACTAAGCTAAAAAGTTAAATAGTAGCTATAATAAAGTAAATAAAAAGCTTATTATATTATAATAGCTAATAGTGCTAATTTAGTTTAATATTTTAGTAATTAATATTTTATTAGTAAATAAGTTGCTTAGTTAGCATAACTAAGTTTTTTTTTGCTAAAAAGATTATAAGTAAGTATATAGTAAAAAGTAAGGTTTTTTTAAGCTATAATAATTAGTAGTGCTTATAATTTAAAGTAATAAAATATTTAGCTATTTATTATAAACTAATAATAACTTTATTACTAATATTAATAACTTAAAAAGTTTAATTAATAAATTAGCAACTATTAATTTTTAAGCTAGCTATTAGCATTTAAAAAATAATACTAGCAAGTTAGCTTTTATAGTTAAAAAGTTAAATAAGCTTTTTTAAATAAGTTAATAAAGCTTTAAGTTATTTATAAAGTAATAAAGCTAGTAAAGTATTAATAAAAAAGTAAGTATTTACTTTAGTATTATATAAGGCAATAGTTTATATTTTAAAGCTATTAATTTAAATTTAAATAAAACGTTTAAATTTAGTAGTTTTATTTTTACTATTTAATTTAGCTATAATAAATATATAAGCTATTATAAAAACTTAAAGCAGCCGGGCTAGTTTTTTAATTTATTAAATAAAGTAATTTTTAAAAAAGCTATTTTTTTAACTAAAACATTTTTTTTTACTTTTTTTATTAGTTTAGCAAAAAAAGCGTTAACTTAAAGTTAAAAACAGTTTTTAATTATATAGCTTTTTTTATTATAGTTAAAGCAAGTATTATTTTTTTAGTAAACTTTTTTTTTAGTTTTAAATAGCTGCTTATAAATAGCAAGCTTTAAAGTAAAAATAAAAAGTTTTTAGTTTAAAGTTATATTTTTATAAAGTTATATTGCTAGCTTAGCTTTAACTTTTTGCTTTTAATTTTTAACTTATTAATTAAGCATTTTTTTTTAAAAAAACTTATAAAAAGTTTTATAAAAAACGCTTAAGTTATAAACGTAAAAGTAAAAAATGTAGCTAATTAAAATTTTTATACTATAATATAGCTTTTTTTTTAAAAAAAAGTATAGTTTATAAGCTTAAACTAATAACTTAGTAAAATAGTTAATATAAACTTAAATATTTTAAGTAAAAAAATTATTAAAGTTTATAGTAGCAAGCTTTTAAGCAACAGCTTTTATTTAGTTAACTAATTTATAAACAGTTTTAAAAACTTAAATTATTTTAGTAATATATATAAAGCTTACTTTATAGTTATAAGTACTAAAATATACTTTAACTTGCTACTAAAGCTAGCTAAAAAAGCGTGCAAATATATATTTTAATTATTATTTTTTATTATAAAAAGTGCGCATATTAAAGTTAAGCTTTAAAGCAATTATTTAAACTTAATTATTAAAGTTATTAGTTTTTTTATTAAAAATTAAAAGTTTAAAACCTTTAGCTTAAGATTTTTTTTTAAAATAAAAGTTTAGTATATTAATTAAAGTAGTAATAAGCTAAAAAATAAAGTTAGCAGCTAAGCTTTAGGTAATAAAAGTGCTTTTATTAAAAGCATTATTTAGTAAAGTAATATATTTTTTAAAAGTTATAATATAATTGCTAGTAAAAGTGCTTTTTATATTAACTTATATATTAATTTAGTTTAGCTTATTTTATATTTATTAAAATTTAGCTAAAAAAGCTTAAAAGGCTATAATATTTAAGTTAGTTAAGTTAAGTGCTAAAGCTTGTTTTTTAGTAAAAAAAATAAGCTAGTTAGCTATGCTAGTAATAGGAGCTACTAAGGTAGCAAGGTTGTTTATAGCTTTTATAGTATTAAACTATTAGTTAAGTTTTTTTTTTTTTTTTTATTAAAGTTAAAATTGTTTTTTTTTTCTTTTTTTTTTAATTTAAAGTTATTAAAAATAAAAGTATTAATTATAATAAAAAAACCGTTTTTTATAGTAATAAGTTAGGTTGCTTACTATATACTATAGCGTATAAGGTTTTAGGTTAGTTAGTTATATATAAATATTAGTTATATATATAAGGTTTAGTTAAGTTAAGTTAGTTTAAAGTTAATAATTTTATTTTTTAGCTGCTAAATTTAGCAAAAAGTATAAAGTAAGTAGTAAATTAATTATATAAAAGTAATTAATTAATAAAACCTAAAATAGTATAATAATTAGTAAGGCTTAATAGCTATATATTAACGCTATATAAAAGATTTTAAGTTAAAAAGAAAAAAGAGAAACTAGCTATGCTAGAATCTATTCTCTTGCTACTTATATATAGATACCTAGCTAAAAATATAAGTATATAACTAATTAGATCGTTCTGCTAAGTAGGTCCGGCTAAGCGAGGGCGGTGTTCGGTACTACCCCGGACCTACCCTGCAATAACGTGCGTAGTCTGTAGGTCATGTGACTGTTCCCTCGGTCACGTGACCTTGGACTAACGGGCATGGCCGTTACAATACAAACCTAGACAATAGAATCTGTGTCGGGTACAGAACTATTGCTCGACATCGGATTCCGCCGGCTTCGGATGTCGGTCGATCGATAGACAATAGAATCTGAGTCGTGTACAGAACTATTGCTCGATCTCGGATTCCGCCGACTCCGAATGTCGATCGATCGACGGATACCACCATCTACCAGGATGGCAGACGGCGTATCCGGACCGGGTGTCGTACTCGAGAGGCCCAGATAAGCGTCCCGTACTTGGAGAACATGCTTTCCGAACGGAAGGTCCCATCCAGCATATTTTCCGTACCGGGTGACGCGCTCGGGTTGAATCCAGAAGAGAGGCCACTGCCACCAAGGCCCGAGGGCCTGGCGAACGTTTTCTCTCAATCCTAGATCCCATGGATTGTTCCGAAACTTGTGCAGTCGGACAGTCCATCCGCCGTTGGGGCCGTGTTCTCTGACTTTGAACACTAGATAATGCAGTTCCCCGTCGACGTTCGAGCGCTGATAACAGTAAAACGCCCCGTCAGCTCAGATGCAACTTCAAATAGCCGGACAAAGAGGGGAAACTTACGCCTTTCTCAGAGTAGATCTCGTTCTTGAAGACCATCATGACCAACCGTTCTGTGAAGCCTTCGCCGGCCACATTCATAATTACAGGCCCAGCCACAAGGACTGTGATTGCAAAGATGAAGATGCTGTCCCAATGTTTCGAAGTTGCCATGGAAACAATCGAAACGGTCATGGTAAACAGAGCATCCAGAATCAGGAAGAGTGTCATGTTCAGATAGGCCTTCAGGGTGTGGAGGTAGACAGCTACGCGAATGTACGGGCAGAAATGATCGTACAGGGGCAAGCATTGTCCAAGAACTCCGCAATGATAGGCTCTGTCCGACAACCACGGTCTCGATTCGCCATTTCTTTCGAAACGACAGCCTCGATAGCATGGCCGAGGGATCGATCCTACAAGGTTGTTAGCATTAGTAAGATTGCCTTTGTAACGGAGGAGAGTAGGTCATGGGAGGCAAATCCCAACAATATTACGTACCTTCATTGAACAGACCCGCGTCTCCAGTTGGAGCAATGACCATTCGCCGGAGATCGACCTGCATAATCGTCTTCCGAGAAGGTGGTGTAGGCGGCCTGAACTCTTTATACCAGATCCACGTGCTATACGGCCATAACGGTCAGCTAGGTACCATAATCCAGATGTCCAGCCGTATAAGGCACGTATAAAAAGCCGTATAAGGAACACCAAACAAAGGATAAGAATGTCGAACAAATTGGAGGTTAATACTTACTAAGCCAGAGTGGTAAGCCAGGACCCAACCCACCACGCCTTGAGCAGTAACGAGACGATGAAGAGGGAAAGGCCTAGCCACCAGCGCGAGTTGTCCGAGATCGTGTCATAGCCAAGCTGGTTCTCACGGAAAACCATGAGTTCGGCCCAGCAGTAGCAGTAGTTGACCGCAAACAGAGACACTAATATCATCAGCAGCCCGCTCCCGATATACCTACAAATCAGGTAAGGATCAAGGTGACTTACATCCCAGAAACGCTACAAGCCAGTATGGCCCGTAGAAGTAGATGCGGGCGACGAACATGTTGAAGTCGGACGGCATCTTGGCGACAAGTGTTGGTAAAGAGGGGGTGGGGTGGAGGATGTGTGTGCCGAGAAAACGTAGAAGTGGTATCGTTTGCTGGTGGGCAAACGGACTCGTGAGTTGAAAGTTGGAAAGTCGAGTTGAAACGTTTTATAGTATCGTCAATGTCGATGGCAAGCCGTTCGCAGTGTTGATAGCATGGGGAAGAAGAGGGAAAAGAGAAGAGAGATAGATGGGAATGGAGGGTCTTATTTATATTCGTCTGGCTAGGTACGTACCTTGATTCTGACACCCGAAGCAACTTTACACCTTCCCTGGATATCTTGTCTTTCAACGGAAGGTCCTTTCTTGGGAAAACCCGCCTTCTCACAAACTGACTGGAACCCAGGTATTAGGAGGAAGGTATTGCAAGTATGTGGGCGCATACCAGAAGGTACTGATATCTTACAATGTAAGGCACATCCATTAGGTACGCTGGCTGTCCCTTGACGCTTCCAAGCGGCCCTTACACACCTCCACCGAGAGGTTATTGCATGCAACTACTACTAAGGTAGTTCTACCCAAATGTGCATGTAGGTATCACCCATGAAGGTGCTAGGGACTTGAGTGCCTTCTTGCCTCATTCCGCAGCTTCCTCAAACCCACTCTCTATAATACATAGTAGTAGGTAGTTCTGTGAGAGTAAGTGCGCAAAATCTATCATTGTGGCCATTTCCCTCGAGAAAAGGGTGGAATAGGTTTATGGTACTTAGCACTTGACCAGCACTATTGACGCGTATGCCACCTTCTTGGTTTCTCCTTTCCGTAAAGTAGGTATGTGCTCGTCACAACTCGGCAGCATGAGCCTAGTATATCTAAGGAGTCGTAGTGAAAGAGAAGATGGATGGATCAAAGTGAATGACAGCAGGTGCTTCAGCCATCCAAGGCCGGCTGCTCCTGTCCTGGATTTCCCCTCTTTGTTGGGAACTTTGTGCCCGGGATAGCGTGGCTACTTCTGTTAGTGCTGAGTCTGCGTGCATGCGTACCTACTTGCGTCGTTGTAGTTGCCCCTAACGCTATCTATAGCAGGAGGAAAGGTAGCAGGAGCAGCACCAGCTACCTGCAGGTGCGTTCGAGATTCCTTCTTCGCATCTGTCTGCGACTGTCTGGTTTCCACTTCCACCTTCACTGTCACCTGCTCGAGCTATTGGTAGGAGCTCAGAGCGCTGGGTTAAGTTTAGTCCTCAGCATCCCGAAGGACTAGATACGCCATACGCCAACCCGCACAAGTTCACATAAGAGCATACTGTGACGTATGCGTCATGTTGTGTAAAACAGTCTAACGCCGACACGGCCGACAATATATATGTTTATATCGATTCCCTACTAAAGTCTCCTAAAACACCGAGCCCCAGAACGACAGCCGACGCAAACAGCCAGGCCTACAACGGCAAACTGATCAGGACTCAGTTGAGCGTAGGTGTAGAGTCAGGCACACGTGTGCAGGGTAGCCACGTACACAATCAACGGCATACGACAAATGTGATACCCCCGTTCGCGCTGTATTTTTCTGCCCCAGACCAGTCGTAGACAGGAGGACCTTAGTGATGATGATAGCGTGGGAGTTTGAATGATTAAGTGGTTTATGCATCAAGGTAACACAGCCACGTGACTGAAAAGCCAAAGTCAAGCCACACATTACTAGGAGTAATCACAGCCACATCGGCCTCTTCTCGCTGCCAAGAGCCGGATGGTGACCGAAAAAAGAGCGAGCTCGGGGCGCGTCGGGTACAGTACACTCTTGCTGGGGCTCCGTCTCGGGCTATTGTCGCAAACAGAGTTCGCCTTCTCTTGTACCCTCATCCAGGGAAAGCTACCTACTAATAACTAGAGACATACGGGTTAGGTTAGGTTTAGGTATCATCTGTCTATGAAAAAGGCGATATAAATGATGACTTTTCCATCGTTTCCTCCCAGACTTCTTAACATCCAATTGCCATCATCTTCATAACAAAACACCAAAAGAATCAATACTACTAAGCACACAAACACACAGGAACTGACATAACAGCCATCATACCATTACTGTCCGCTACTGATACTAGGTAGCTGATTAATCACACACTGAAACTCACCCTCACCCATTCTCTACTAGAGAAATTATTGACAAAAACCCAAATGGCATCCCACCCCGAAACCATCGCATTCTTCGGTGCCAGCACAGGCGTCGGCCTGGCTGCCCTCAAACACACTCTCGCAACAGGCCGCCAATGCATCGCTCTCTGCCGAAGCCCCAGCAAACTCAGCGCCATCCTTCCAACAAAATCTCACCCAAATCTCAAGATCGTGGAGGGGAACGCGCACGATGTGGCATCCGTGTCCGCCTGTCTGCTCGCCTCGCCGGGGAAACTAGTCGATAGAGTGATATCCACGATAGGGGGGGCCTTTATCGCGTCTCGGCTGACTATCGATGATCCACACGTATGCCGCAAGGGCATGGCGACACTACTTGCCGCGCTATCAGACTTACGGGCCAGCGGCGCGACAGGAAGGCCGCGAATCGTGTGCTTTAGTACCACGGGCATATCGCGCTTTGGTAGGGACATCCCGCTTGCTATGATACCTTTGTACAAGGTTATGCTGAGGGTGCCACACGAGGATAAGGTGGAGATGGAGGATGAGCTCGTGAAGAGTGGGGAGGAGTTCACGATTGTGAGGGCGAGCTTGTTGACGGGTGATGAGGAGACGGACAAGGTCATCAGGGTGGGGGTTGAGGATCCGGTTAAGGGAAGGGAGTCGGCGGCTATTGGGTATACTATCACGAGGGGAGATGCCGGGAGGTGGGTTGCGCAGAATTTGGTGTTGGAAGAGAAGAAGGAGTATCGCAATAAGATTGCAAGTAAGTCCACCTCCTTCTTACCCCGTTCGCAGGGATATGTCGGAATCGCTTGGTTTTCTTCAAGGGTACAGCAGCTAATTGTGTTTACTTGTAGTGATCACAAACTAAGTATTCATTCCTGGCGTTCTTTTCTGCGACTTGGTATTTGGGTGTACATGCAGGCGTTTTACATTAGATGGGATGATATCATGGACTTGTTCCCTCAGGAGCTTTCTTTCATTTCGTATCCCGTAATTAAATCTCACGATTTTCCAAGGCGCGGATCACGATCTCTTATGTCTAATAAAATGATATTCCATATCAAGCCGTTAGCGTTGACTTTGTTGCCGTCTTGATGATGAAACTGCCACAGCTGGAAACCAGAGATCCTAATTCCCGGCCCCCTGCGCACGAGCTCAAGTTGCGACGGAGCTCGAAGAATATTCCATACTATCCGACAGGTCTAACTTCCCAACACCTTATCAACTTCACCAAGCAAATAAGTATCCCTCTCCTTAATAAACCTCCCAAGCTCCGACGTAGGCTGCACCCCACGCATCATCTCAAGCGCCCGCTTCAAGGGCACCCACTCATGCGTAAGCCCATCCACCTCCTCGTCCTCCGTAAGTTCCGGCCTACCAGAAGCATCAACCACATCAGCAACATACACATACGACATCTGATGCAAATCATGCCTAAACTCCTCCGTCGTCGCAATACACCTTCCCTCACGAATCGAGACAATCGCCCCCGTCTCTTCTAGTACTTCACGGACTGCGGCTTCGAGGTGGTCTTCATCTTTCTCGACGCCGCCGCCGGGGAGCTTGTAGTAGTTTCCTTTTTTCACATGGATTAGGCCGACTGCGCCCTCGCGTGTTATCGCGACGATGCGGATGGCGTGGCGGTTTGTGTATGAGCGCTCGGCGGCTTTTGTTCCGATGATTTTGGGTGGAGGGATGATTGTGTCTGTCATAGTTTAGGTGTCGGCTGGGGTATGAGATGGGATTGATGATGCTGAATGAAGCGCAAGTGAGTGAAGAATGCGAAGGGATGGTGATTTCGAACGAGATTCTGCTTATAATAACAAGAACAACACCATGCGTGTGTTGGCTTGGTAAGAAGAGTAATGAGCCGCAGATTGTTTGGCTGAGCCACTCTGTTGGGTCTCCTTTCGTCTGCACGGGATCGAACGGCCCGGGCCCCGGCACGGGACCAACTGATATTGCTGCCTAACCGCGACTACCTAACATCCAAGTCACCGGGACCCACTACCTATGCGGCTCCGGAGCTTTGAGTATACGAGTAAGACGAGCGATGGCATAGCCTGAAATTCAGGTGTTAATGTGTGAACAGACGACCCAGGAACACAGCTCTCCGTTGCACCAACAACTATGTTAGGTTAGACCTGAGACTCGCAATGCCTTCTTCAGACAGTAACTTCATATTCATCACACATTACTCAATGGAGCTATGATCTTCTTCAAGAACAAGAGCACGTTTTCTCTCCTATAGTAGGTAAGTAAGCGTGTTGCCGTGTGTTTCAGCTAGTAGATGCCTCCTATAGTGTCAGTATCGATTTCTCTTGCGCTTACCGCATCTTCCCCCAATGTCCTCTTCTGAATAAAAGCTTCCTGACAAGCTCCTCCCGAATACCATTCAGCCCAAAGCCATCGCTATAAAGATCAGCCCGTCGACATGAGGATGTTTAGTCGCACCCCGGCTTATGCCGTTAAAAATAGTACGTGCAGAAACAACGCTCACTTACGGTACATACCATACCATAAGAAAATCTGGACATAGCATAACGACCTGCAAGAGATATCTGGTAGGTACTTACCTAAGTAGACCATCCATGATCCACCGCGTCGCGATAGGAACGGAACATATTGAGAGGCAGGGAGGTTGGCGACTTGGATATGTATTAATCTAGGGTTAAAGTCATTGGCCGGAGCTAAAAATAAGCAAGTGCATACATATGTCCTAGAGCGTCCATCTCTGACGTCTATACTCGTGTGTCCAAGACTTGTGAAGTCAAGGTAAGTTAGATAAAAACTAGGTCCTTTTCTCTGAATAGTACTAGTTCTTTCTCTGCCTTTACCAGGATCCGGTACATTGTTGGCATCTTTTGGATCGAGATAATATTAACTAATGAGGCTGGCTTTACAGGTTAGGGGGTTGACCAGGAAGATGATCCGCTTGGTATACTCATAGGTGCCGCGCATTCTGCTTTACCCACACGTGGACACGATGAAGTAGAAAAGGACGTCTTGGATACCTAGTTTTAGCTAATGTCGACGTGGTGAGTTTGGTCTCATAATTAGAGCTCAGGTGCCAAGCCGAGCCTTAATGGTTGATACTAAAAATAGGGTATTGGTGGCTAGTAGCGATAAAAGAATGTCTTGGCCAAGAAGACCTAACAAAGCATCAACAGCCCTATGAAATTGCTAGAGTCGACGACCATTAACAAGGCACCTCATCTGTCAGGCACGGATAAGCTTTCTTGGTAGGTCATAAGACTGAATACTCGAATCTATCGCATCACAGAGTCTTTATTTGAATGGTATCGGCACGCCTTGTCCTAATTCCTCTCTTGACTTCGGTCATGAGGGGTTATCGTTGTTAAAGACCAAGGCAAACCCAACGGCGACTTGCATATCCTAGACAAACTACATGTGAGTCGATATTCTGTTATTAATAACCGCCGGAGTATACTGAATATACCGGGCTTGATTTGGAAATAAAGGCTTTTTCAAGGGATAGTCTGCATAGGGCTGATAATGGCGTTATACCACGTTTGCTTGTGAAGGATTCTCAGCTCTATCGTAGGTTTGGAATTAGTTGGTTAAATCAAACCAGAACTTGCTGTGTTTCCTTTCTTTCTAGCGGAGTACGTGTATTATTGGATCATAGGGCTAGTGATTTCCGCCAGAAGCTTCTTCTTCTGCCTTTTGCTCTTCTAGCGTATCCTCCCATGTCGGGTCCTCCCACGACGGTACGTCCCACGGTTTTTTCGACCTCATTTATTGGTGCCAAGAACTGTATAATTACTAGTCCTCTTGGCCTTGTTTACTTTTTGTCTCGACTCTTGCCGTTCGCGGCCCAGCTTACATAATTGCAATACGTTACCCAATTCCCGTGTGCCTACCAAATAGGGGGCATCACCTGTCTGGAATAGGGTAGTTGATAGAATGTGGCTGTTTCACATTGGAACTGTACTCTCAATCGATCATGTATTACCTACGATATTAGCGCCGGCGTACAATAGAATAGCTTCACATCGGCGCGACACCAACACGGCAATTATACCCAAGACGAACAAGGTCCCCTAGATTAGAGTACATTGTCGCGATTTGGTATTAATACGTGTGTTCACACGAGTAGAAACCAAGTGCACCAAGTTAAGAAATGCCAAGGTTTGCAAGCGTCAGCAAGAATATTAGCAAAAGCTTGGGTCTAACGGCTTTTGATCGACTAGTAAAAGTACCCGCTTGGACGTGTAGGTAATCAGCGCTAACGGAAAGTAGAGTGGATCTGCCACTCACAGCAAATGTTTTTTCTCCCTGACTTTTCCTATCCAACTCTTTTCCAACCTCCTATCTATGTGTATGTGTAACAAAGCTATGATATCACATGATGATGGCTGTTCTTGAGCTTGACCGTTACTATAACGCATAGAAAAGGTAAGGTAGGTTCCATCGCGCCAGTATCACGACTTCTCTGGTTTTGATTTTCGATCGTGGTTCATCTGGTAATGAAGGTAGGTGCACTCGGTGGAACGTTAGAAGGCCAGGTACGATCGGGCATGGTCAAAAATCGTCACACCCTGGTTGGTTCTTGTTCGGAACCCCTTGCTGCCCCCCTGGTCGCGGCAGTCTATTTCTGGCATATGAGTGGCCTGGAACAGAGCGGGTGTCAGCATCCTATTCGCTCTGGCCCGAGAAACAGCACGTTGATTTTTGCTGGCTGCTCTTGGCGTTTCAAGCATCTCATCTTGTTTCGTCTTGCATTTCTTTCCCTCATCCAGTCAATTGAGCAGACATACCCCGAGCGGATACCGGGCTGAGCCTGCATTGCATACAACAAAAGCTGCAAGTTAAAGTAAGGTACCTACTTTAGTATTACCGTAGGTTAGGGTATAATCTTTTGGTCTTGTCTTCCGCCGACGATGTGATTTTGGCCCCTGGTCTCGCCCACCCCAAAAGCGACCATGCATCGTCAGGGGTGCCGCGTTTGGTGTCAAGGGCCAGGTGGGTAGATAATCCCGGAATGGATTTGACTAGACAGGAAGTTGGGGGCGGGCGGAAAAAAAAAAGGCAATAAAAAGGTGACGCTCCGCCGCCGGGATGAGGTCCTCTCATGTCCCTGGTGTCTCACATTCGAAACTGGTATAATCACTTACATATATATTAATTCTTCAAACTTGGGTAGTCTCTCCAATACTATAAGATCCTTCACTTGCCCACTCTATTTCTGAAAGGGGCACTATAAGAATTGGGAGGAGATAACAGGGAAATATATTGCCAGTCATCCGACGTTTTGATACCACGACACCTAACGTACATCCCATCGACGGTTTTACACAATGGCTGACGAGGGCGGCAATACCACGGCAGCAGCCGCTGTACATGCGACCAACGGCGAACATGCCATTCCCCACGCAGCTGCCGAAGGGCGGGACCAGGGAGAGAAGAACAACCACGTCGACATAACGGCCCAAGACATCAAATTGAACTCGTTTTCGAGGCACGGAACGGTATCACATAACCCGTTCAGTCGGAAGAACACCACCATAGATCTCGATGACTATTTTGTACGTAGTTTGCGAACGTGGCCAGCCATTGACCCCCGACGAACCTTTCATTTTCCCCTAAGCGATTTGGTTGCTGACCTGGATGCTTTCCTCAGACCGGTCCTCGAGATACGGCCAAACATTCGAAATGGCCCCTTTTTCTCCAACTGCACGGGAGCATCACGCCCAAGATGCTTGTGCCGCTCATCGTTATTGGCGCTTGGGCTACCCTGATCACTGTGCTGTCTAAGAAATTCTACCACATCGAGCTGTCGATCGAGCCGGTCTTGTTGACCATCACCGGTTTCGTCGTCAGTATGGGTCTGTCCTTCCGTAGCTCTTCTGCCTATGAGCGATATGCCGAGGGACGAAGGTGCTGGAGTCAGCTGATCCTCGCCTCGCAATCCCTTGGCAGAGTCTTCTGGGTCCATGCTGTTGAGCGGCCCGAGACGGTCAAAGAGGACATGCTAGGAAAATTGTGCGTATTCCGAACTGATGGGAGACTATCCAGTCTGTATGTGACGTACTGCTAACATTCTTGAACCAGGACTGCCATGAACCTCGTCGTCGCCTTCGCCGTATCTCTCAAACACAAGCTCCGATTCGAGCCTTATACCAACTACGAGGATCTGATGGACCTTGTTGGTCACTTTGACACTCTCGCCAAGACGGCCACAAATGACGAGGCCGTATACAAGCCGAAGAGGAACATCTTCAAGATTGTTGGTGAACATCTCGGCCTTTCTTTTGCCACGTCGAACCCTCGCAAGCTGCTCAAGCGCTCCAAGCAGCCTCTCGGCAACCTCCCCCTCGAGATTCTGTGCCACCTGTCAGGCTACGTCGACGAGCTTGTCGCCAATGGCCAGCTGCCCGTGGGAATGCAGCAAACCATTGTCTGTAAGTTCCCCTTTTCACGACATTCACAGTGCGAAACTGGCGACTAACACGACTACTAGACAACAACATCAGCGCACTCAACGACGTCCTAGCCAACACAGAACGAGTGCTCAACACCCCTCTACCCATCGCCTACGCCATCGTCATCTCCCAAATCACATGGCTTTACGTATTCCTTCTCCCCTTCCAACTCTACGCCGCCCTGGGGTACATTACAATCCCCGCCACCGTATTCGCATCATACATCATCCTCGCCATCTTCTTCATCGGCCACGAGATCGAGAACCCGTTCGGAAACGACGTCAACGATCTCCCGCTAGACAGTTTCTGCGAACAAATCGTACAAGACATGGAGACCATCTCCTCGCGACCCAAAATCTCCGCCCGTCAACTCATCCAGAGTCCCAAGAACAAGGTCATGTACCCTTTCAGTAGCTATACATATGATTTCTGGGCGGCCAAGCCCGAGGACGAGATCAGACAGGCGCTCAGGGCGAGGCCTGTTGCTTCGCATCAGGCTCATGAACCTAAAGTGCCCGCCGGTAAGGCGTCTACCACCGGGAGCAGTGTTGAGACCGTATGATGATTTTTTCCGTCACAAAATGGATGTTAAAAAGAAAAGAGAGCTATATCTGCTTTCAAGGAGTTTTCCAGCATGGACTGTTTACGGGGGAAAAGCGTATACGTTTTGTTTTTATGCACTGCATTTGATACGAAGGCCTATATAAAAGATATTATCGAAAATAAAATAATAGACTCGTTTTCACGATACTTTCTACCCGCCTTTGTCTATATCGGCGTCAAGATAGGGGATAACCTAGGAAGTGGCCGTTCCCAGCCTACGCTACTCGTAACGAATTCAGATCACATCTATACATACATAGATACGGGGGGATAAGCTCTAGGTCAGAAATAAAGTTGTCTTTCCTACCCAAGGTTTGACATCTTTTCTCATGATTCTACCTACCTGTCTCCTTTACGATGTCTTGAGCTTCTCGCTGATTAAACAGTTTCGAGGCGGACTTGGGAGACAGGCAAGGAATGATTAGACACGATGATATTACGAAAGAGGTTGATAAAAAACACACCCTGCCACCACGTCCTACGTAGCTACCTTTCTTCTTTTGTCTACGTAGTTAATTGCGGTGAGATAAAAGTCTTGCTGTGCGCGCGGAATATATTACGTATACATGTAGAGATTAACTTCCTTTACCCATATTTCGGGGGTCTGGGAGGATGATGGAATAAGGTCTGGAAGAAGACCAGATGATATCTATCAGAAAGTCTGGAATTATAGGTATACCGAACCGTGCGAGTATAATATCAAGATACACACACATTAGACAGTACAAGAAACGAAAACTACGAGCAAGGTAGGGAGGCCATCCATCCATCATATTAATTCGAAATATGCGATGCCACACCATATGAAAGTTTGCATTCGAGGCTCCTGGCGCACGAAACTTTATTACTGAGGATAACCCCTGTCTTAAGGCTTAATCTAAGTTAACCTAGGTACCTACCTACCTAGTCGACAGAAAAGTAGTTTCCGCCTAGTCTTCTGTCGATTCATGACTACCGAGCTTAGACAGAGCTCTGAACAACATGTTATATCAACCAGGTTCATCATTCCCAACAAACGCTATATCCGCAGCCCAGACCCCAGGTGGAAAAGAGGTTAAACAACTTATTTCCTCCTCCTCCTCCTCCTCCTCCTCCTCCCACTACTGCCATAGCAAAGTGGAAAAAACTCAAGTACTAATCGACCCGCTACTATCAGTCTTGATTTCATCATTCAGGGGATCTTCCCTTCACTCTCAAGGCCCCGTTCTTCCTCAGGTTTTCAGAACGGTGAGCCGTAACGGTGACATCGTAGTGTATGAGCTGCGGCACCTATTTCCAGAATGATATGTGCCCAACGAGCACGTTAGGCCGGCGTGTCCTTGACTACTTGCTCGGCAACAGCGACGGTACTGAGAGTTCCCATGACGAACTAATCCTAGGTTACCACGGATGCCATGTCATCGGTCAGTCGGCTTTTATACCCAACACATCGCTCGAATGCTGTCCGTAGCCGGGGAAATGGTCACAGTAGCCCCTTGATGCCATATATTCACGTTATATCTAACAGGTAGATAGTGTTCAACATGCCAGGGAATATCCTTGTGACAGTGGACATGTAGAGCATGCAAGAGAACTCGCAGTAGCGTGTAGAGTGTTGGGACATCTAAAGCGCTGGGTTGGGGCAATAAGTTCAAGCGCTGCCAGGTAGTGAGCGAAGAACAGTAGCCGCCAAAAGGAGACCGACCACGAACGGTTTTCGTACTGGTCGTCAACGCGACCAAAGGGGTCAAATTAAAGCAGAACACGAGGTTTGTCCTAATCGCTTACTTTTGGCGTATATTCTTCGGCTTCCTCTTCTTGAATACTACGGCGGGCGTCTCCGCGCCTTTTTGTGTAATTTCCTCCGCCTCCTCTTTCACAGTTGTCCCCGTGTCTTGTTTATCAGGCTCATCCGTCGTAGATGCGGCAGGTAAAAGCTTGTCAGTATCGGTATCCGTCTCTTCTTTCTTAACGACGACAGAATCTTCCTCCTTCAAAACGGGCTTTTCTTTCTTCTCTTCTTCTTCTTCTTCCTCCTCCTCCTCCTCCTTAGCTTGTTTCGTAAGTGGCGCGCTAAGAAGCGCATCGAGTTCCGCATCATCGACGGCCTGTTTCGTATCGCGGCCCCATTTCTTAGGCTTCTTGAACAATCCCTTGACAGCATTTTCATGTTCAGCCTCGGAATCTTGGTCGTCAAGTTTCGGCCGTTTGCGCGATTGGACTTCATCCTTTTCACCTGTAACGCGAGGGGTATCATCGACGACGCGTGTGTTGGTGACCGTCCACTCCCCTGCCATGGCCATATCTCGTCTTAACTCTGTCGGGACATCGATGCCCATCTCCGCGAGCTGTTCCCATTGCTGTTGACGTTGGGCAGCTGTAGTTACTTGGATAGTATTGGGGTTCGTGGATGAGGAAGAGGCGCGCGATGAAGAGGGAGGGTTGTTGTTGTTGTTGTTGTTGTTGACAATACCGTTCAGTCGATCTACCTCTCGCTTTGTACGTTCTTTTTCGCGCTCCTCGTTTTCATGGCCCCGATGAAGATCGCGCAAGAAGCGCTTGAGGGCGTACTGATGTTTTGATGTGTTCTCATGATTTTGACGCTCGAGCTTCGTGTCACGGACGTAGGTGCTGCAGTGTTTGCACCAATATTTCGGCGTCGACTTCCAGTATTCGGACATGGTCGTTGTCGGGCTCTCCCGTTTGGAAACGATACTAGAGGATTTGACGGGTGGTCGTAGCTACTATTATGTTGCTAGTGTCTGAGCAAGATAGATCTAGTGCTTTTGACAGAGTCGGGGGAGAGGGGAAGATAGCAGTCTAGGTATTACGAGATTCTTAGTTTTGTCAATTTGAGGTTGATGATGATGGAATGAATCTCGTTATAGAAGGTGTGGGGCCTAGTCTCTAGGGCCGGCGGCACACTCCACAGCCCGGTGTCCACTCAAGGGACCAACCTCGTACCTGACCCACCTACTCTAAAAGGTCTAGATAGGGCCTTCGAAAGGCTAGAGCCTAGGACGCCCAACTGTTATTTATTTTAATGATTGTTAAAGACTGCCAGCCTTCAAGAGTAGAAAATATCTACTTGTATCAGTCCTAGGTAGTGCAGCCGCATAGGTTCACGATATACACGTAAGAAGGAAAACGGAACAGTATATCATTCCTGCTTACTCGTAGACGAAGCATTTATCTTGCTATTTCAAGACGAGTACAAAATTAATGCTGTCTATTTTTATCAAACTCGCTTACGAGTAGGACAGAAGAACAACAACGGCCACGGGCCGTAAGAGCAACACAAAAGCTCATCGGGAGTCTCAAAAGCAGTAGATTATTAGTTGGTTGTATTAAGACATCCTCAAACGGATGTAACATTATTATAATATCTCTCTCTGCCTTGATGATTATTAATTCATTCGCGCGGATAATGCAGGCGCAGTTGCAACAAGAAACAACCCAAAGGTAAGTATGCCCGGGTCCAAATTCCCTAATCATTTTATGTGCCAGTTGGTCTTGTTTTTTTTTCATGTTCACGTTATCTGCACAGTTACCCTCTTACAAGCAGAGGAAAGCGACGACGGCGCCAACGACGAGAGCGCCCATCGAACCGGCGGCAACGTGAGATGATCCGGACGCCGGCGCCGAGGGGAGGGCGGTTGTAGACGTGACCGGAGTGGTGGCCGGAGTGGTGACCGGAGCGCTTGAGCTGCTCTCGACAGCAGTGGTCGTGGTAACCTCCACAAGCGAACTGCTGATCGGTGTGGGGAAGGGCAGTGAGACACTCGAGTAAATAGGCAGCGTATAACTGGAGTTAATAGGGAAGGTGCTTGGGGCTTCGGTAGGGGAGGGCACGGAATGGGACGAAGCACTGGTGACTGGTGGTGCTGAGGGTGTCTCGGTCGCCGACGTCACCTGGATCTGCCCGTCGGTGTACTCGCTTACAGGCACGTACGTGCTGTAGATGGGTACGGGGACCTTGGTGGTTACAACCTGGGGCTGTCCATCCGGCAGAGCGGTGATGATGGTGGTGGCCACAACCGTCGTGCCGACGACCTGGCCGTCAGCACCCTGCGACGCCGTGTCATCCGAGCCACAAGGCACGGCAATGATAGACACGGGTTCGCACTGATCCGCCCACGTTCGGTCGTACAGGTTATAGAAGTCGCCCGACCGGCACTGGTAGAAGGTCTTGGACGAGCCCAGAGCCAACACGTTCCCCTCACAGACGGAAAAGCCGCTGTTATACAGGGCGCCCGCCTGAGCGGGCGCATCGAATTGGAACTGGTAGTTGGACGCGATGTAGCCCGTCCGTCCCTGGTCATCGAGGGTCGAGCCATCCTTCAGGCTGACTACGAGAGTTCCTTCAGAGCCGCATTCGTTCCTCTTCTGCTTCATCGTTAGCCAACGCCGGTCTCATCTCCGACCCAAACATCCTTTTTCTTCGGACCCTGGCACCAAGTTGGAGCTCCTACCTGGATGCTTCTCTTCTCCTCGGTTACTTTAGCGACGGTGATCTCGAATCTGCTGTCGAATGTCCCGGTGCAGCCGGCAGGGGCGGCACCAGTGGGCGTCAGAGCATCGGTGACGCCTTGTGGCATCGCCATGCCGATCCCAGCCAGGGCTGAGATGAGAGCGAGTGTGTACTGCATCGTGATACTACTTCCAGTTGTGAAAACGAGAGACTATAGGGCTCGAGCCGTATGAAGCGCTTCGAGTGGCAGCGAATATTCAGGCTCTGATATCTTGGAAGGATATATATAGCGAGTGACGGGCTTGGCTCGGAGGGGGTTCTTTGTCTCTTTTGATATAGCAAGGCCGGCTTCTTCTTCCGAATACGGGCAAAGGAGAAAGGCCGAGTAGTACCGAGAGAAAAGGGGAGGTAAGAGAAAAGAAAGGGAGGGCGAGGGGGGAGAAAGATATATGTTGGAAGCCCAATCTTTTGCGGTTCTCATTATTGTTGTCATGTACATACAGCGTGTTAATCTGACTAGGGTTCCCCTGTCTGTGTTCGTCCCTTATTCGGCGGCTAAGCTTGCATACTTTTCCCATGCCGGATCGCTGCCGTCCGTCCATGTCGAGTCAACCAGGCGACGGAGTACAAGTGTGCACATCCCAGCCCCCTGTTCTGGCCTTTCGGCCGTCTGGCCAGGTGGTTGGCCACGGGCCGTGCAATAGCGTGCGTCGTGCATGAGGAGGGAGAGACATACATACGTACATCAACGCCGGCAATATGGCAAGCTAGCAGAAAGTAGCTCTCTGGTAGGTGTGGTGCATAGTGATAGGGGTGGATAGTGGTGACGTTACGCAGGACAAAAGCTCGAGAGAAGACATTCTCTTCCCTGTCGTGCCGTGCAGGAAGCGAATCAAAAAGCTAAAGGGCAAGCGAGGAGACAAGGGGGTAACAGAGGGACAAGGGCGCCAGCCTGACTACCCTGAATGCCTGACTACCTAGGTAGTACCTACACTCTGCCATATTTTCCCGCCACAGCTCGGCAGCTTTTTCCTTCACCCGATACGTAATGGCACGATTACCAGAGAAACCTTGACTCACTTATTACTCAAGGAGACAAAGAGATGCAAGACATCAAGTAGCTCCGAAGTGGGGGGTTGGGGGAAGATGGGAGGTCCTGCAAGAAAGGGTAAAAATGGGTTTCCCGTATATACCATGTACCTGTAAGTGCGGGCGGGAGCTGGTTTGCTGTCATCTGCAACATATTGACATCACCGGCCCAAATGGCTGAGCTAACCATGCATCGCTTGAGTCTTTTGTCGGCGTGGATCGACGTCTTGTACCGGCACCCATGAGAATATGGCGAATTTGTTGATTCTGTTGCAGGCTTACGGCACGGCTGATAGCGATCGAGACGCTGTACTGAAAAGGCGGGAAGAATCGGGCTGAGATCAGATGTCTAATGAGTGACAGACAGAATGATGTGGCCGGCTGAAACAGAGTAAGTGTTCTGTCTCGTGCTAGGTTACTAGTAGATAGGTAGGTACCTAGCCACCGGCGAAAGACATCCGGAAACAAGAGACCACGTCAAATTGACTAAACCTGGGTAATTGAAACTTTTCACTTACGACCCTTGGGCTGCCTGGCATGCCTATCTCCTTAGGTAGCTAACTAATATCATCCTCCCATATTTGTTCCTTTACTGCACAACATACGTACGAACGTTGGCTTACGCAAGTTAGAGAGTAGACGACGTGCGATGAGGGGGGCAGTGGGAATGGATCGGCCGGCTGGGACCGTTTAACAGAAAACTTGACCGGGATGGCATGTCAATCGCCTATCCTTGTGTGGGATAGGATTTGTCAATTCTGTAGTCTAGTAACGCATGTCATCGACTGGTAGACTAGACGAGATTGCATTTCAACATGATATTATAGCATACAACGGCCGGATCGGTTCTATAAGATAGGTTAGAATCGACAGACGATAAGATGTGAAATCAAGCAGGGTTTGTCTAGCATCAGCTAGGTACATGTAGGTATTCGATCATGATCTAATCTAGATACAATGATGGCACGATGGGTACCTGCTTCCTAGTTGTCTACAGCTCTTTCCCTCCCTTTTGCCATTACTGATTCTAAGCTTCCTAATTAGGAAGCACGTCATGTGTCTTTGTACCCGAACTTAATTATGGCCGGTTGCGATTATGGTTGTGTACGGCCAAACTGCCAGCCACAGGCGTGTCGGGCGTCGACATACCTGTTTCAGATCTCCAAATCTACTTATTACGATGTAGCACCGCCGTATTTTGCCGTCCACATACGCGTATTTGTAGTAAAATCGATGTTGCCATAGCTGCGGTACGCAGGGGTATTTAATATAATTTGTGTAGATGTTGGAGGGTATAAAAGCAGGCAGCACAAACAATAGGTATTCTATTGTAAAAATATGTTCTCGTCGCATCGATCTGGCCAATTGCTGTGCTCCGTCCACAGTGGATCGACTACTGTGCCCATCTCGAAGACTGACCTCAAACGGCTAAACTCTACAGCCGTACCTATTCCAAAACTCACACCTACGAGTATAAAACCCAAATAAAAGCAAGACACGGGGCAACACGTTCATTTGCAGTTGCAGTTGCTTCAATTTCAACGTTGGTTTCGAGTTGATTTAAACTTTTCCAGCCCATGGAAAATTTCAACGCTCGGTGGAACAATACCTACCGTCAGGTTTAGAGCTAAGACAAGAACAAGTTGCACAATTTGTCGCCTGCCAACTGCATCTCGCATTTTATCTTCAAGTTGTGTCTCCCACGCTTTTTCATACATAGTCAGGAGTGGTTAGTGATACAGGCCACAACATGGAGACCAGGTATAAGGAAAAGGTTAAAATTAAGTTGGAGATTTCTATATAGTTGTACAATTGTCGTACGGCCTTTCTCCTACAAGTGTTTCAGTGTTTGGTGGGTAACAGGACAAGGTAGGTAAGAGGCAGTTTCTGCATATCTCTAGGAAAGGGAGGTATCTTTTTTCAACTTGCTTGGGCTCAACTTGGGAGTTGAGTTGTTTGCATTTTGCTTTTTCTTCCTACTTGCATGCGTTTATAACCGATGGCTTCCTCCTAGGCCAGCATTTTTCTTAAAACCTTACTTGTATATCCAACGGGGCCGCTAGATATAATCTGCATGTCGCCACAAGACAAAACAGTAATAATCATTAGAAACAAGCCCGACAAAGATACTAGGTAAGGTAAGTATCTCGATATACTCCCTCACGCTTCGACATAACCAGAAGCCTAGAGCTTACGCTCGGTAACAATAACAAACAAAAGCTTCCAGTCCCCCAGTCCCCCAGTCTAATGAAATGCAACCAACACAGACGAGATGAATAGATGGTAGATCATTGCCCCTTTCTCCTTCCCCATGACGGGCGGCAATCGAGCATTATCCCACTATCTACCCCAACATCTCGATTGGTAAACATGCAGATACAACACCATGTCCACATACATGCGGCGTTATATCCCCTGTCCTAGTAATGATTTAATGTCCCATTTGTACAAGAACTGGATTCGAATAATACATAACAACAACAAATACTCGCCCAATGTGGCAAACTCTTGGGGTGCATGCCTACCTACTCGTACCTAGGTAAGTATTCAAAGGTTAGGTCTGTTGGAGGTCGCATCGCAATGTAACCCTCCAACACACCATTGCAACCCTATACTTGCTTTTTAGCTTTGCCTGTCTAAAAAGAAGAAGAAAGGATAAGTAAAACGGGAAATACACTGTCTATGAATCATTAAGCAGCCGTTCAAGTCTACTGCTTTCCACCGAGACAAGTGAGGGAACAAAAGAAAAGCTGGGTTAGGCTAGTCTAGGTATCTGATACTTACATCTCGGTCTATTAAGTATATTTGGCCAAGGTGAACAAACCTCTACTATCTATCACCATCAAAGCGACACATCATATGTACTGTAGGTAGATCAACATGCATGATAAGTCTGCCTATCACCACATCTTCGAGACAGCTTTGTTTTAAGATATCGACTATGGGCACACAACAGTCAGACAAAATCATGGCAGACCAGTCTAGGTTGTTAATGTTGAAACAGACGCACCGAATTCATGCTTACGAACCTAGCCTTGAATCCTTCGTTGTCATAAAAGACGTGTATGCCGCCAACAGTCAACGTGTCAAATATAAGTGAGAAAAGCCTCGATACATCATTCGTTTGGATCGTGAGCAAATAGATGCTCCTCAGTTAGGCCTTACATCACACCTCTATGAACAAGGGGGAATCATCTATAGAAAATGTCAAAAGTTTTACCACCCTCGCAGCCCGACCGCTCGTTCATTCATACAGTTCATGCTCTCATTGCCATATAACTTTTCGTGTCGTGCCCTATCCTCCTGTCCTGACCCATCCTCCCTGACCCAACCCGAAAGCAAAAGGAAAATTTCATCAATGGCTACCTAGCAAATAGCCATTGGCCATGGCCTTATTTGCTGAGAAAGCGAACCATCTCTTCCACAACCTGTCTGGTCTCATCCTCAAGTTGATCCTGAGGAGGTCCAAGAACCTGTTGGAAGATGGGGAGTAGTTGGGGTGTCAAGTTCTGGACCGTGGGTTCAGACATGGCATCTAACAAACAGTTCTCGTTAGTACAGTATTCAATCAAGTAGGAATGCTGCCATCAACTTACAGAGCTTGTGCAAGCATTGATATACCGGCTTGTTCTCCTCATAGTCATCCTTCAGCGGCAGCAAACCGACAAGGGCTGGCAGGACATCCGGGATAGGCACATGTTCGGGGTTGGAGAGGATCATGCGGCACAGGCAGCCGGCAGCGTTGTCCTGCAGACGCTGGGCCTTGATCTGGAGAAGCGGTTCAAGTTTGCGCAGGATCTCAGGGAAGCTGGGCAAGTATGTCGCCTGGTCTTCCGAGTGCAAAACAAGCTGTCCAACAGCATATGCCGTGTTGGATTTGGTCTCCTGATCCTCATCCGACAGGCGATGCAGCAGCGGGGCCAGAAGAGTCGACGTGTAGGGCGTCACTGCCGGGCCCATGTATGCAACACACTCGGCGACAACACCAACGGCGGTCGATCGCTCGATATGCTCGTTGGAGCTGATGAACTTGAGCACGGGCTTCTGGAACACCTTCCAGATTTCCGAGAATTGTGATCCCAAGGCCGCCGCGAGGCCGATGAGCACATCCAACGCCGTGTCAATGATGAGCCAGTCCCATTCAGAACTGCCCTGAAGATCGTCTTGATTCTCGTCTTCATCGCCCAAATCCTGTTGGCAAGGATGGCATCGGGTTGTGATGGTGCCGAGAACTGTGATGATTTGCTCCATCATGGACTTTTGTCCGAGAATGGATGGGCCAGTGGCCTTCAGCGAGGCGGCAACGCTGCGATTAATCTCGGTGACAACATCCCTGAGGCCAAGTTAGCATCGTGGCAAGAAAACCGCTTCAAGTGACAAAAAAAGTGACAGAGGCTAAGTCAGAAGTAGATAAACGCGTTCTCAGCAACCGCATTTGCGTCTGAGTGAGCTGGGTATAACGTATTCGTAATCATCATTGTAGCCTCGGAAACGGAAAGCAACACGGAAAAGGGTAAGGAGATGTGGTAACATACCGGTCGGATTCGTCTTGCCAGATGTGCATTGTTGCTGTCGTGACGATCTCGCCCAACTTCACAATGTTCGGGATGGGCTCAAAGTTCAATGGCAGACCAGGTTGCCACTTCTGGCCAGTCTGTTCCTCCATGACTTCCCAGACGCACGAGTACGTCCGCCACAGCGTTCCGATAGCCGTCTTGCGGCATCCCTCGTAAGAATGTTCTGCGAAAGGAGCCACAAGCTCAACCGCCTTCTCGATGTAGGGCGCGCTCTTTGCCTTGGAGGCATAGATGACATCTCCTAGCACCTCTAGAGCAATCTCTTTCTCCAGAGCTTGCGCAGAGACACCGACGAGATCGTCCCACTCGTCCTCGTCATCATCGTCATCCATGTCATCCATGTCATCGGCATCGTCTTCATCGCCACCCTTCGCCTTCTTCTCGTCGATAAGACCAAGTTGGTCATCCGACAGATCAAAGTCGGCCTCTTCCTCTTCCATCTCGAGACTCTCAAAGAGTCCCTGGAAGATACCGGCAAGCGAGTCGCCTAGATCACCCTCGTATACCGTGGCCAGTTGACTCCACAAAATGAACGTAGTCTCGCGGAGACGAGCGTTGCCCAGGTGCAGGGCCTTCTCGCTGGCCCCTAGCAGCGGCAGGACGTAGGGGCTAAACTCCTGGGCACCAACGCCCTGGGCAATACGGCCCATCGAGTCGCAGACAGCACTTCGCAGTGCTAGTTCGTCCTCGCCAGCTTCAGCCGTGATGTAGGTGGACATGGCCTCCATAGTCTCCTTCAGATAAGGGTTGAATGCCGTCTTGACAGACGCAGCAATGGCACCAAGGGCACCAGCGGCAGAGGCCTTGACAGTGAAGTCTGGGTGCCCCAGGAATGAGCCCACGCGGTGAATCATGGTCTCTCCATACTTGGCCATGATGTCAGAGCCTAGGCCTTCGGCAAGGGAGTCGATCACACCACAAACTGAGCGGACGATATCGACGTTCCTCTTGTCGTTCTGGTCATTACTAGCAGCATCCAGGTTCAGCAGAAGTGCCTGCAGGATACTATCATGATGAGCAGCCATGCTGTCCGACAGATCCTCGCCAATGCGGATGAGACCGATCAAAGCGGAGTAACGGACGCTTCTCTGTTGGTCTTGCAACAGCTGAAGAACTGTGGGCATCAATGAGCCTATCTGCGTCGAGACGAACTCTGGTGCGCCTTCAGCACAAGTACCGAGCGCCAAGATGCAAGCTCTGCGGTGACCAGGGTTTTCAGAACTGGCATATTTGGGGAAGTCGTCCAGCAGGGGAACGATGACTTGACGTGGAGGTAGATCGCTCGCCAACTGATCGATCAGACTCAATGCAGCGCGTGGCGGCGTGTTATCGTCCTCTTCATCATCCTCTTCGAGCTCGGACAGGATCATGAGACTCTTCCTCATCAGCTGAGCACCCATGTCAGGGACGGCCTGGATCTTCATCCGGCGGTATCGGACACATTGGGCTAGGAATGCCAGAGCCTGACAGCGCACATCCTCATCGACGGCGGAGTTGGCAGCCAACTCCAGCATGAACTGGACGAGGTCCTTGAAATAGCGGGAGATGAGGGCTGATTCGTAGGCCAGGAAGGATTGGAAAACTTCAAAGGCCTGTTGAATGCGCTCATCGTCCTCGGCTTGGACGGCGTCTTTAAGCACGTCCACCATGGCAGGGATGAACTCCTGCACAGCGTTCAGGGCCTGCTCGTCCTCGTCCACATCGATCAGCAGAAGCGCTGCGCTTATCGACATCATCGTGTTAACACGGACATCCCTGCTCTGGGGGTCGCGGATAGTCTTGCTAAAGAGCTCGAAGAGCTGGACTAGGTGGCTCTCAAAGTAGGTAGGGTTGGCCTCTAGAAGACTGAAGATGATATAGGAGCCGACCTCGCGATGGGCAACATTGTCAGAGGTGGCTAGCTGAGTGACACTGGGGACCATGTCGGTCCACTCATTATTTTCAAAGTCGAGAGTGGCAATCGCAGCAATGACGCGCGACTGGCCGTGACGGCATTTGCCATCTTGCTCATTCACAATCGTCTGTAGAAGTTGATTGCGAATGGTGGGCTTCTGCGACGCGTCTATCTTTTTCCAGTGCTTAGGAACAAGCCGGAGGGCCTGGACAGCTGCCAGCATGCGCACAGTCGGCTCAGGATGAGAGACGATGACATGTAGGAGGCCCACCAAGGAATCTGGGTGTGGGAAGAAGTCCTTGCGCAGCTCGGCGGTGGCGGCCTTGACCTTTTGGGTATCAGCTATTGAAAAAGAAAAGAGTCAGCGCATTGGCTATGAGGGAGGTATGAAGTACTAGAAGGATAAAGAATGATAAAACTCACGGATCTGGCATGCTTGAAGCAGCGCGACGAGCTTGTTCTGATCCATGATGGACGACTGGGCAGCGTGGCCCGAGCGAAAACGTCTGAGATATTCAAATGCTGGGAATAATAATATTAAGAGGAAAAGAGAAAGGGGGAATGAATAACTAGAAAAGAAATTTGCCTTTTTATTAGGCTACCCAGATGAACAGGAGGAAGCAGGGAAGGGGAGAAGAACTTTTTGCACGACGGAAGAAAAAAATATTTATCGTTTAATTTCAGCCTACCATGGTGGGGTATCTTTTGTACTTACTATCCAAGCTTGGGCTGGTCCTATGGGCTAAAAATCCAGGGTCCAAGGATTATTAGCTGATTTGGGGAAGAAAAGGCTTGACGATAAGATAAGCCCCTCATTTTGCCCCTCTTTTGGCCCCAGGATGATGCGTAATCCTTGTCTTGCTCAAAACTATCAACAAATCTAGCCCTATTACCCTGGAGGACAGGCTCACCGTTTGTCAAGACGTTTGGCTACGAATCAAAGTTTTATATGAGGGCCCAGAAAGGTCAGGGCTTTTTAGTGTCATGCATAAATTAGATAGGCTAGATGGGATGTAGTGTATAATTATTTTTCCTTCCAGGTGTGGTTGTGAAATCTCGACGGGTAGTCTGTAGATGCTTGAAATCACAAGGCTGTTGTTGTGTAGGTAGAAGTAAGACATTTGCACCGATTCAACTCGATATTCTTTGTGACCCAAACTTACGAGGAACTGTCGAAAAGATGGACATTAAGGAGCTGTTATGTAGCCGCCCGACGGCACTGACAGCTTTCTATACCCAATATCCACTTCAAGTCCATATATCTTGCCGGGTCCTAGCTTCAAAGGTAGGTATTAGGCTACCGTTGTTGCCAGGGCCTCCTTCGTCATCGAGCGAGGTATAAACGTAAATCGCAGGCTTGTAGACATGTGTGATATTAATACATGGATATCTACTTTTTACAAATCATCAAAGTATTGTTTCACTGTCCTATCGATCCAGTCAGACTGCTGCTGTATCTGCTCCCCTTTCCAGACTCCCTGTTCAGTGACGTAGATGTCGATGAATTCGGCAGGCACCCGTTCGAAGTAGGCGTTCTTGACCGATACCCTAGAGTCGCCGCTTTCGAGCACATCTGCCCCTTCGACAACATCTTTCCAAGACCGACTGAGCTCCGAGGGGTCGACTTCTTCCGAATGACGATCCACTGGCGAGGCCGGCCCTACTATCTTTCCCGTGTCTGTTAGGATGACCACTTTTGCGTTGGGGGACACGTGCCGGGCGCTCAGTACAGCGGGTAATGATCCGATTTTCTGCCGTGGCCGGTTAGTAAATACATCAATTTGAAGACGATTCTCCCTGAAATGACTGCTTACATTTGACACGTCCCCAGTAGAGCTTATCAAATCCGCACCAAGAAGTACGTAATCGATGCCCTGCGCCGCAAGGGCGGCGGACGCATCGGAATATAGTGTGATGTGGAGGTCTGATCCTGCTTCAGCCTTCTTTAGGACCCGTGATGCGAGACTCACACCTTCGTTGAGTGGGCGTGATTCTAAAACGCGCAAATCTATCGTAACACCGAGAGTCGAGACGACATGTTGAAGACATGTAGCGATCGTGGAGCTGGACGACAGTGTAAGAACGGACACGCGATCTTTAGTAATCCCATGACGGGATATGTTTGAGCGAAGGTATTCGATGAAGGAGTCCCGAATCCGGTCTGTCATCGAATTCCTCTGGGTTTGATGTCTGTCTAGGGCTTGTATTATACGTTGCGTTTTCCCCGCTCCATCCATCCCAGAGTTGCGAATATCTTGCAAAGCCTGAAGCGCTTTTATAATGGCCGTGGTGATGGCGGCTCCCATGCTAGGGCGGGCCTGACAGATGTGCCAGGCAGCCATTCGAACGTTGTACCACCAACTCTCGTCCAGGGGTTGGGATGATGCCATCTGGACAATAAGTTGGCGGAGTGTAGTCACCGCCATACCGGCAAGCTCACTAGCGCCATGCTTATGGTCATCCCGTAGCTTCTGCAAGCCTTCGGTTAGAACTTTGCCTGCCTCAAAACCGAGATCGTACTCAGGCCACACCCGCCGGAGACTGGTGACTAGGTTTGGGACACCACCAAACTCATCCGACCCGTCGACTTCTCGCGGGTCAAACCACTCGATACCATCGTGCTCCCAATCCAAGGTGATGCCCTCTTCTCCCTTACCACCCTCGCTAACGTCTTTGAGGCGAAAGGCAAATGGGTTGATGTTCCACTCGCGACGCAACGAGTCGTCGATGAAGGAGTACGGCTTGCCAACGCGTAACAAGTCCAGCGATGACGGCGGCAGCGTCGTTTCTTCCCCGATCTCACGAAGTGCTGTAGCTAAAGGGCTCGCATCGTCTTTCTCAACACTACCTGAACACGGGGCCAATTTGTGTTGGTATGTGCGGACTTTGCTGCTGCGCCGAAAGAGGGCGACCTTCGCTTGCTTGTCGTCACCATTGGGGATCTTGAAGAGAAAAGAGCCGGCTACTGCTCGTTTTGTGATGCCTTCTGTACCTGCCGAGGATGCCATTGCGCGTGTTGCTCCTAATTGACATGGATGGCGAAGCTGGGTCGGTCGCTGCAAGCCACAGCGGATAATGCTGCCATGACGCATTACAAAGTGTTTACCGCGCGGCAATACTCGCAGTAGCCGTGTTATTATGCATCAAGGAGATTCTTTCCGTGAGCACTACTCGCCATGTATCATTGAACCGGCTGAGCACCTACAGATTACACAAGATACCAAGGTATCTGCAATGTCAGAATCAATGACGCGAACTGGATGTCAGGGCAGGTGCTACACCGTACCCTGTGTGCCTGTCAGGCTGTCACCCTGTAACCCTTTGTGCCTTTCTAACCTAGGCGGTGACAGCGGTTTCTGCACTATAAACACAGTGCAAGAGCAGGCCAGGTGTATTATACACGGTGTTTTTGTCATCTGTGCGAGTACAAGCACAATACTTTTAGGGTCTCTCCCACGACGACTACCTACTCGTAGAACAAACACACGAGGGCCACAAGCACACACGCCAGCAGGCTTCACAATCCATTATAAAGTGATCATCGCATTTCTTGTCAACAGCACAGTTCAAGTACTTCATAGAGTGTTCAATTAAAACGCTCTTTGGACATTGAAGACCGAGATAAAACCTTACTATCCAAGAATGCATCAAGTCGGCAAAATCTATCTAAACCCTCTCTGTTTCCAGGCCTCAACACACCCAAGTACTCGTATGTTAAAACCGGGCATCAGTCCACCGACTCCTTTAGCAGACACCAGAAGGCACAGTTGTGCTACCCTTCCGGTTGCGACCAGAGCCGTAATCAGCACCGGAGCCTAGGCCACGCTTAGCGAAGGCAGTCCAGATCTCACACTGGTTGTCGCCACCGGTGAGCGCGACGTCGGCGTCGAGGATGGCGTCGCGGGCCTGGATGAAGTTGGGGTTGCAAGGTTGTCTGTGAGGAAGGCATGTTAGGAAGGGCACATCTACTACTCGACGGGAACGAAAACTTACAGAGCCATGCCGTCAACAACGAGCTTCATTGCCAAGAACTTGCCATCGGTAGGCACTCCCTTGGAGTCGAAAGTCGGCTTCTGCGCAACGCTGAGACCATGCTTGTCGATGAGGTTCCATAGCACTTCGTATAGCATGGTGGCCCAGATCTCGCCAATGTCGTGCACCTCGTTGTACGTGTTGGCCGTCGTGTACATGTACGGGTTTACCGATAACTTGGTCGAGTATAGGTAGGTTCGGATACCGGCCTTGTTATTATACACCCAGGCACCAAGGCTGTAGTCGGTGTTGCGTGTGTCGCCCTTCTTCAGACGGATCGCTGTCGCCATGAAATCACCCCAGCCTTCGCCCATGCCACCTGCTTCTGTTGTCTGCAGGCAGTTGCTGTTGGACGGGCCGCCCGTGAGACGGTTAGAGACTACACTTGGACATCAGCTTGTGTCCGGTTCCCCTCTATTATCAAAACTTACCACCGTGCGTGTGCTCGTGGATGATGACGCCAGCCTCAAACGCGCAATCCCTCTGCGGCGTCGAGTACGTCCATCTATACATGCGCATGCGACCGTTCTGTCCGTCGGGCGGGGTCGCAAAGTTGGCATTGTTAGTGCCAGAGCCGTCCTGCGCATTCAGGATGACAAAGTCGCCGCCGCGACCGCCCTGGCCGTTGTTGTTGTTCTCAAAGTTACCCGCCTTCTCGGTGAAGCCGAGGTCGTAGAACACGTCGTGGAACACGTTGGCCGTGTAGAAGAGCTGCGTGACGGATGCGTTTCCGTAGCTCGAGGGGGGAGACCAGCTAGGGCTCCAGTCGTACTCGAAGTCGAGGCTGGAGCTGGATGGTCGGTAGTTGCTCTGCCACGATGAACCACCGCTGGGATTCGTCTGGGCTACGGCGTTGTCTGAAAAGTTTTTGTTAACGCTATGCTCGCTTGTCCATGCTCAACAGCCTCGAGCGGGGTGTACAAGATATGGGGCGGGTGACTTACTTCCGCGAGTATCTGTGTATTTGGTGCTTCCATCGGAGAACCAGGTGAATTCGGAGTTCTTGGTGTCCCAAGGATCTACCACGTTAACGCGGCTGCCTCCCTCCTCGGGGTCGTTGGTACCCCATGGGCTGCATCTCGTCAGTCATCCCAATTTACGGTCTCGATGCTGGTGTTTACGTCTCGTGGCAAAGACTTACTATACTCTGAGAGTGGCATCTTGGACCCAGTCCACGACACCGTGGATCTCCTCATTTGTGGTAGCATCGACGTATGAGAGCAGCCAGTTGTCGAGGATATCGGTCTCGACACGCCAGGTCAAGGCCAACTCGCCGTTGGGCTTGACAAAGTAGACGAGACGGGCCTCGGGGTCCTTCTCGGCGCCCTTGGTGCCCTTGAGGGTGAATGTCTGGGCATCATGGGCCTGCTCAGCGTGAGCCTTTCCGGTGACGGGAATGTCAAGCTCCGAGGTGGCCTTTTCTAGGGCATGGGTAGCTTCGCCGAAGGATCGCTTGTGTAGTGGGTTCTCTGTGGGGATATCTCCGTTGTAGAAGGAGTTTCCGTATGAGAAGACGGATCCGTCACGTGCGATCTTGATCTGATATTAGCCCAACCTGTCTCCAATTTGACGGATACTGTCAATCCCTAGGGGATGAGAGAAAGGGGCCTTACGTTGACGTTGAAGTCGGCATTATCGATATCTATGCCATGGGCAGTTTGCTTGAAGTTGACATGAGCAATGCCGTTGTTGCCAACATAATGGTCATCCACAAGCCTGAACTCGGCATCGGGAACGACGCTCTTGACAAGCTCGGTAGCGGTCTCGACATAGGTGTCACGCTTGACGAGGACGAGCTTGGCATCAGTGCTGGCCTTCTCTAGGTTGTGGTACTGGGGGTTCTGCGTGATACGGTAGCTGTTCAAGTCGACGGCGCGGCGACGAAGACCGGGCTTGGCACCTGGAGCAGGATGAGCCGAAGCGGCGGGCAGGGTAGCCCCAAGAAGGCCAAGCAATACTAATGACCGCATCGTGAGGTTTTCAAGCAGGGGGTCGAACGTCTGGATCAAGGTGTCCCGGAAGCGGTGCCTGGATCTCGACCTGACAAGATGACGATCGGCGCTCTCCTTTTATATAATTATATAAGAGCTTGACCTTCGTTTCGCTCGACACGGACATGCGCCTGTCGTTAGCAACCGACTATCCAACTTCCTTTTTCGAGTAGCTACGCCGTACGCGAACTCTTATCTCCCTGTGTTATGATGGATTGCTCTTCCCACGCCAAAGGACGGCCGCTTGGCACGAAGCTGGCCTGTACATGGCAAGGCCTCCTCTTGTCACAGGCGTCTAAGACGAAGGAAAGTACAGAGGCGATGGCTTGGCGGCAAGGCGCGGGTGGTCGGGTAGAGACGACTTACTCGTAGCTCCCTACGGCGCGGCCATGAACTACGAAAGGGGAAAGTGACTAGGACACTTGATGCTCGTGATAACGGTAGTGGTTGCGCTACGGTACGTAAATATTGGGACAAATCACATCTGCAGAGAAAGTGTTGGCCAGCCAGCTAAACATGGCCGAAGACTTGGATGGTAGGTAGGGACCCTGCAGTGCTGCACCTCCTCCTTTCTCTGTCGATTTGAAAGGGGAGGGCGTCTTGGACTGACTCGAGCGATTTTTTACTATTCGGTGAGTTATTTTACGCTTAGCCTGGATCTAGACAAACCACTCGCTCGCTTACCGTACAGATTCAAAGACAGAGGGGGCCACACGAGATGTCGTGACAGACGAGCGATAACTAAGGTACCTCGGATATACGGCCTCGAGAGGTTGAAGACAAATGCGTGTGGGGGGCCGAACCGGCTTCGGCATACCCCTTGCAAGATGAAAGAATAAGCCTTTGGGGAGCAACCCAGGAAATCCACAAAGACGGTTAGGCTTGCATTGCATGGTGTTATCCCGCATATTTCTCCGTACCTCTCGTACGTTTTCCGTGGTTTGTCTAAAAGACGTCTTCTTGCAATGATTTATTCTTATCTTTCCCGTGATACCTAGCTCACTATTTGGTTTTTCTTTTCACTTGAATATTTGGTATTCACGACCTCACATTCTTATTGCATTTCTCATGAGTAAGGTAGGGTGAAGGAAGGGCGCGAAGGGCTCAGGAGGGAACTGCCGCTGGATAAGCGTGAACCCCATAATCCTTGGCAAAGACGCGATCTCACCCGCTAATCGCAATCCTGGCTCGGTACCTTCCGTGGACTAACCGGCGGCCGTGGGGTATGCCATGTTACTGTACCTACTACGCGTACACGTCCGTATAGGTAAGTACTTATCCAGCGATGATTGTTGATGCTGAGCTATATAGTAGGTAAATAAAGGCCAAAACGGCCTGACCAGACGTCCGTCTCTCCTTCTCCTTCTTGCTACTTATCTATACATATTCATTCGTCAGGTTGGCATTTAACATGTGAACAGCATGCGACAATCAAACTGAGGGGAATGCGACGTCGAGAATGAAGAAGCAGCGCTAAAGATAATAAGCGCGTATAACAAATACATAACATCATCATTTATCAAATAGATATCATTTGCCTTTTCCGGCCTCGTCCGCAGAGCCGGCGCGATCTTCAAAAACACCTTCCTAGAAAAGAAGGACGTTAAGAACGACTCCTCCAGTCAGCTCTGTCCTGCATTGCAGATTAAGTTGTATACCCGCGTCGACCTATAATATTTTAGGTTAGGTTTATCTGATTGTAAGTCTTGGTTAGGTTGGTCTGTCATATGAATCGCCAATTGGTTCGTCGCAGGTAGATGTCACGGTATATAGTGATGTTTCTTTAGGTACCTACCTATGCTTTATTACATAGAACTGTGAACCATAACCATAGATCCTCCCACTTTACTTACGTCCGTACTATAGTCTATAACATCCTCATCGCTTTTCTGTCTCGCGGGGCGATTTCTGTCTCGCGGCGCAAACCGCCACTTTCCGTTGTCATGTTCAACATCTCGTCGCAGAACCCCACCATATCTGGCCTGGTACTCCTAGCGTTGACCGAGCCTAGAAATTACAAGTTTAAATATTATCTATATATCCCCAAGTTCTCATTCTAGGCCAGGCCACTCTATACTAGATCTATAGATACATATCGTTTCGTCGTATAAGCTCTATTTCGTAATTTTATCATCTTCTTCAACAACATTGCTGTTCTTGTCCAAAGGCGACGCAATTATGTCATCTATCTAACCTTTTTTCAAGAGGAACCCCGGGCCCCAAAACTTCCTCTCTTCCCTTTTTTTTTTCATCGCGTCACAAGTCAATCTACCTTACCTTCTTATATCTACTGTACAGCCCAAAAGACAACAACTTTCTAGACCGACCGGTCACTATCTATCTAGAGAACATCACCTCTTTCTACTCGTAAGAGAAATGTGCAAAAAAAAAACAACATAAAAACATCTGGCGACTATGGTACCTTATCATCGCATTGCTAGCAAGCAATCGCCAGGTCCATACAACATTTTAAAAGGAAAGGGGACGGGATCGTCAGACCCCGCTTCTCCCGGTTCCTTCCCTCTTTCTCCATTTCCACGTTGTCGGTTTTGATAAAGAGAAAAGGGTATGAGATCGTCGGTGTTGTAGGTCTAGACTATGGATACTTCATATTGATAGGGCTGTTTCTTCTTTTTATGTTTACATTTTTATTTTTTGGGAGATTTACATGTATCACTAGGTAGGTAGGTACGTAATATAGCAAGATTACCACATATGTGCGGTTGACGGTGATGAATATAACTGACAAGACTACTTGTAGTACCGGAAACGGAAGAGGGTGTTATTGTTAATCCGTCACAAAGCTACAACTATAGAGGGGGTCATTATAACACGCGACACCCCTATACGGTTATACCGTAGACATCAACGTAGATGGAGATAACCTGCTTAGTAGGTAAAGTCAACTTGAGAATTAAAACAGGAAATCTATAAAGACAGTCGAAAAGATAAATAAAGCAACAAGAAAACATAATAACAATAAAATCAATCCTACACCCCAATCTAAAACCTCTCAATCTCATCTACAATCCCCCCAATCAATTCCCTAGCTTGGATAGGCGTCAATTTCCGCGACGATCCGAAAACCCCGATATCAAGAATATCATCACGTAATGCCATTTCGATATCGACTCCCTCCTGTACACAGTTAGATTCACTTTTTCCCGATTTTCGACAGGGGAAAAGGAAGGAAGGGAAACTTACCAAATAAGCATCCCGAACGACATTTGGACAAAGACTCTCACTATCCCATGGAATAAGATGTGTTGAGACATCAAGCCCCTCGCCGCCTCGCATCTTCTTCAACCTAATCTCCGACTCACTTTGCCCCTCATCCAGTTGCTGCTGCTTCGAGAGGATATTGACACAAGTATCAACCTTTACACCCGTCCACTTCCCAATCTCCCATGCGCTGGCCGTGACATTCACCTCGTTCCCAATTTCCGAAATGTCCCTCTGTATCTGCGCTGCCAGGTCCACAATGTTACTAGTCAATGGATTCCGTGTCCTTACGGGGAGGATATTGAGTGTGGGAAATGGTGTTTCGGGGTGAGATGAGCGGTTGGCTAGGTATACGCCGAAAACAACATCGATGTCGTCGTCACGATTTTGATGTAGACGGGCGATGACGCGGGCGTATACGGCGTAGAATAGCGACTGAGTTGATATGCCATGTTTAGACACGGTTTTCCCAAGTCCAGCCATACTTTTAATCGGGATAGAGCGAAACTCTTCGAGTCGGAGTCGTTCGGTAGGCGTGGGGTCGGATTGGGGCTGAGGGTCTCCGAGGATTTGGAAACATTCATCCCCACTGAGATATGATTTCCAGAATTCTTCCCTTTGCGTTTGGACTGAAGGAGATATGTGTTTCATGACGAATTCGCACCAAGACACTTTCTCGACAATCCTGGTGGAAGAGGACGGGGCGCTGCAGATCTCGACGAATCGGTTCAGTATAAGAGGTAAGCTGATCCCATCGTACAGCGCATGATGGATATGAAGATGAAGCTCAACACCATCTCCATCGCCAACAAAATGGGCTACGGCAAAGGGCGCAGCGGCGTACACGAACTCCCACCTGATCCCATCTTTGCTAGACGTCGTTGTCGTTCTGGCCTGCTTTGTCGCGACGGCCGGGTCCAAGAGGACTTGGAGGAACGGCAAGTCGGGGGACGCGGTCGCGACGAAATGCGTTCGCAACATGGCAAACTCGCTAACGAGAGTAACCCAAGCTTCCGATATTGTCGCAAGACCGATATCACCTGAGACTCTGAAAGAGAACCTGGGGAAGAATGTTGTCCCGTATGTGTTTTGCCAAATACTCAGCATATGTACCTGCATTGGCAAAGCGGGTAGGATTGCCTCGGTCGAGCCAACATCGATTCCAGCCTGTCGAATGAGTGTGGCCACGTCTCTGTTGTCGATAACAAAGTCAAGGTGCAATGAATGTGGCAAATCCTCGCCAACCTCCGCGGGACTCGTGGCAGACATACGGTCCAAAATACGACGAATCGAAGATGTCGTTATCAGATCCCTCGGGGAAATTTGGTAGCCCTTGTTCCGAAGCATCGAACTTGCTTTGATAGCACTGATAGAATCGAGGCCAATGTGGTAGACTGACATGTCCAAGCCGATCTCGCCCTTGTTCACCCCAGTCAGGTCCGCCAAAACCTGGAGGAGCACATCTACTTCTTTCGAATCGAGAGAAGCGGCAGACTTTGGAATATCATGGTCATTGGTCACCTGTGCAGGACTGTCGGGCTGGACCTGGGCCTGGACCTCCAGAGGCTCCAATCCACATACGGATACCTTCGCTGAGCCATCAAGGTCAAAATTCAGAATTTGCGCATCGATATCGGTGGCGAAATAATCTAGGACGCTTTCTAGCAAGTCCCCTACCTCTTCCACCTGCTGACAAGTCAAGTAGTCGCTGTCGCCTGCAACTCGCCATATCGCATCCTTCTCACCGAGCTCTAACTCGGCGCAAAGTGGGTAGTCGACTGCAGAAAGGGAATAAATAGACTTGAAAAACGTCTTCTCGCCGTCCATGGAACTTCCTCGACCGTCTTGAAAGATGAAGATTGTGTTCAAGAGTTGATCCTTGCTGTTGGAGTATTTCTGAATCTCCCGCAACGGTGTGTGCTGATATTCGAGCACGGTAGACATGACGTTTTGTAAATAGTCCAGAAACTCGACCACGCTTCCATGGAGTGCAAGCCACAAAGGCACTGTATTCATGGTCGGAAACATCAACTCTCGAGCTTCCTCGGTATTTCTGCCGGAGAGGACGACGCCGAATACGACATCCAAGCATTTTGTCAACGAGGACAATACAGCGGCCCAACAGCCTTGACCGAGGACTTGTGGTGTGATGTGGAGGCGCTTGCACAAGTCTCTCAGGTCGGCCGCGTTTCGTTTTGAATACCTCTCAGCCCTGTGCACCATCTTTCCCTGCTGTATACTTTCTCTTTTGGCGAGCAAAGTGGGACGGGCGCCGCTCAGAGTATGCCTCCAGTAGGCTTGGGACGAAGAATCGGATATAGAGAGCATGTGAGCGAGATAGGCCCTGGAGGAGGGCCGTGGCGTGAAGGCTCCGTAGTACGCGGCTTGAATGTCGCTATGGAGTAGTTGAAGGGAGAATCCATCGTACAAAGCATGCGACATGGATAGGACCATGTATTGGACTGTCTGACATGTCACGAAATGAACCTGGAATAGACCGGAAGTGCCGTTGCCTCGTACCGCATTACTCCTGGCCAAGTCGGTGATTGCCGAGATATCGGCGAGATGAGGGATGTCCATGCTCGGCGGAAACTCTAATTCATGCGCCCGGACAACTTGGCAGTAGGCGGTTTTGATGCGTGCATCGTCAACCTCGACAAAGACTGTCCTTAAAATTGGCGTGTTTGCATATACAGTCGACAAGGTCGACTTCAGACGATTGACATCAATAGTCGGTGGAAGCTCGAGCACGTCATGATTGAAGTACGTCTGGAATCCAGATTGCAGCATCTCTGCTATCATGGAATCCTGGAGTGGCGTGGGCGGGAGGATGGCCTCGACGTCGGGAAGTTGAGGATTAGCTCGGTGATAATAGTGCTCCAACATGGAAATCGTCTTGTCCAGTTTCCGCGTGTCTCGGCCAGTTTCGGTCGTGATACTGGACTGAGGCTTCCTCAAAACATCCATCGTCGCCTCCAAAGTTGGCTGTTTCATTAGAGCACTAACTGGTATCTGGTACCCCAGCTTTGCTAACCTTCCGGCAAATTTGATCACATCGATACTGTCCAGTCCAAGCGAGAATAAATTTGTCGTCTCGAATATATCTTCTTCCCCCATTGCGGTGAAAGTGGCGAGCTCACGACGCACCTTATGGGCATGTTCGTCCCACTCAAAGGTAGAGCTGGCCAAACGGGCCGGACCGCTTGTTACGGGCCGGTCAAATGCAACGAGTGGAATATCATCACCATTTGGAATCCTTTCCTTTCCCTCGGATGTTTCCGGGATTTCATTTGGCGAGGCGATAATCGATTCCAGTGAAAGTTTAAACTGATGGAGGAGAGAATCCAGGGCTGCTCTATCAGCTATGGCGCCTTGGGCGGCCAGGGTGATTTCGAGTCTGCCATCCTGTCCCATGATGACCTCGATAGCTAAAGGATAGTCTGGGCTTCCGTCCGAGTCTTCGACTGTCCATAGTGAGTGCTTATTGTCGTGTTCCGGAATATCGACACGGTCAAACGTAAACAGGGTATCGAAGAGAGGTTGTCCGTTGGAGCAGAGCTTCTGTATCTCGCGAAGCGGCGTGTGAACGAAAGCAAGCAGGCTATTGTTCTCTTCCTGAATCTTGCTTGCTAGCGCCGCCCAGGACATGCCGTCCATGTCGTCAACCCGAAAGGGCAGCGTATTAAACAATGGCCCGACAACTCTGTCTATCTTGTCGATAGCCAGTGACCTTCCCGACAGGACAACCCCGATAGTAGGCGGATGGACCAAGTACCGGCGGAGCGTGCGAAGCCATGCCGCTTGCAGTAACGTCTGGTGCGTCACTTCCAACGCTTTGCGTCTGTCCTCGAGGCCTGGGAAACTATGCGATTGTGTTATCGTACTGGCTATAGCCGCATTTTTGGGCCCATCTACCAGGCTTGGCATGGTCTGGAATTGATGGTTCTTGAGAAGTTCTCGCCAGAACGGATGCGAAGCATGGTGATCGAGGAGTGGTCCTTCTGCCAGGACGGAGAGAAAAGTTGGGTCTGACGAGCATGGAATACCCTCGTATTCGGAAGAAACGCCGTCGAGAATTATACGGAGGCTTCGCGCGTCGTAAACGGCGTGGAAGAGTCTAAGAAGAAGATAGTGTCGGTTGTCGACGACGATATGATCAATTTCGACTGGCCACTTTACCACCTCGTGGTTCTCCTCCGCCCAGCTATGCCGTCGTTCCGAGGCGAAATCGTTTAACATCTCTTCGGTTCCCCTCAGCTCAAACCATCGCATTGACCGATTCTTCAGAGCCACTTGAAGATGCCCGTCTGGGGTGTCTATAAATGCAGTCCTCAAAATTGGGTATGAGCTCATCACCCGAGCGAAGGCAGCCTTCAAAAGATCGATCGATACACCAGGGGCTAGACATATCTTGAACTGGTTGAAATAAGCTGCTCGAGCCTCAGCTCTCTTCGACCTCGCCAGGATACCCTGTTGTAACGGTGTGCAGGGTGCGATATATTCCACTTCTGTCCCCTCTACGCCGAGGGTGGTGCAACTGGAACCGAGATACCGGTGGAACTGGGACTTCAGTCTCTGCTTAAACTGCAACATGTTACGACCCGGCAGACATGTGGCTGGGCTATATTGTTCTAGCGCCTTGGAAAGCCGGCTTATCTGTGAGTTTTGTAATATCAAGGCAGGGGTGGCGGACATAAAGCCCATCGCCCTTAATTGATTTGCTAGTCTGGGGACCGTGATTGAGTCGATGCCGAGTTGGTATATCGTACTCGAGGGCCCGACTTCTTCTTCCCGGATACCACCGGTCACGGCATGGAACGCACCCAACACTCTACGTTCGAGCTCGGTGAGATCTCGAGACGTGTTTGTGGACGAGGATGCTATGGCCTGAAGTTGCTGCTGCGACAGGTCCGAGAAGATCTTCCTCAGGTTGTGGACATCTACTTTGTTGTTAGTGGAAAGAGGAATTCGTGACACGCATAATATGAAGGAGGGGACCATGTAGGTGGCAAGACGAGATCTGCAGACATCGTAAGCCCTCGTAGCGACTTCTGTATGGGTCTGGTCGTGATAAACCTCGACTTCGCCCTTGGATGATGCGTCAGATGACAACGCAATAAAAGACACAAGTAAGTCCGTATTCTGGTTCTTCCACCTTGTCACTACTGTCGCGACATCGCTCTTTTTGTCAGGCAGACTTTCCTTGATAGAGTGGTTTATTTCACCAATTTCCAATCGCTGCCCTCTCAGCTTCACCTGGTCGTCCGCTCGGCCGAGAAAGTCAAAGGAATCGTCATGAAGTACCCTGACGAGATCACCTGTGCGATAAACCCGCTCCCCAGATTCCTGTAAGATTGGAAATCGCTCCCCGGTCAAGGTGTCTCGATTCAAGTACCCCTTGCCAACAAGCTTGCCAGCCAGACAGAGCTCGCCGACACCGCCACGAAGTACAGCCGTTTCGGTACCCGGCTCGAATACGTAAGCACCGACATTGGGAAACAGGTTTCCTATATTCGATGGCCTTCCATTCTGTGGCATGCCACAGTACATTGTTACGCCGATGGTCGCCTCTGTCGGACCATAGGCGTTATGTATGACCTCTTCCGGCCCCCAAGTTTGCAGCACGTCGGCCCGCAATTTCTCTCCTCCAGTGATGAAGACGCCTCGACAAAGACTTGGACAGTCGGCCGGAGTGATGAGCCTAGCCAGACTCGGAGTTAAGTCGATATGTGTAATGGCGAGATTAGATATTGTCCCAGCCAGATCCCCGAGGATGACATCTTTCGGTGCTGCCACAACCGTGATTCCCACCCACCATGACCAATACTGTTCCAAAATGGACACATCAAAGTGGAAGGCGGCGAATTGCAGCCATCTTGAGCTAGAATCCCATCGTCCGGTGAAGAGGACTTTAAATGCCGCCATCGCCTGGACCGCATTTTCGTGTGTTATCAGGCATCCCTTGGGCGTACCTGTGGTGCCGCTGGTATACAGGCAGTAACATGAATCCGAGGACAACACCCGGCGGCTAAGTGCCGGACATTGGATTGGTAAAGATCCTAGTAGCGACTCATCGACCCTGCATACAGATAAGGACTGAACTTGGCATGTCCAATTGTACTCTTCACCTACGAGGAGCAAGGCCGCGTTCGAATCCTCCAAGATGTATCTTTGGCGTGCAGACGGAGCCGAGGGATCAAGACAAAGAAACGTGCAGCCTGCCTTGAGGATCCCTAGCAGTGTAAAGTATGCCACAGGGCATTTATCAAAGCACGTGGCGACGATGCTTCCTGGTTCTACTCCATGTCGAACGACGAGCTGTGCAACCTGGTTACCCAAGTTGTCCAGTTCTTGGTAGGTCCATTTACGGGCTTCAATCGGCTGGTTTATTTTCGATACAAACTCGAGAGCCACGGCTGAAGGCGTCAAACGCGCAGAATTCTCCATTAACCCGTGGAGAAGATTGGAGTCAGCTGGAAGTTGCGAGTGTTTTGGGGGAAGGACCGAAAGTAGATGGGGCCTGCCAATGGCAAGACCGGACGTGAGCTTCTTGTCTGGGAATAAGAAACCTTCCAGAATGGCTTCAAACTGTTTTAGAAGAATTATTCCCTGCTCGGAGGGAAGTATGCTCGTATCGAATGTCAGATTGAGTTGTGTTGTGTCATCTGACAACTCTTCCACTTCCAACGAGACGGGATATTCGACAGACCCAACGTCGCTTAAGAGACGGAGCGACGATGATGTCATACTTCCATCCATCGATTGGTAGACGAGAATAGTGTCGAACACGGTGCCGTCGACGCCAAGGCATCGCTGGATTTGGGAAATGGGCATAAATTGGAAACTCCGTATCTCGGCATTGTATTTCATCATCTGCCGGATCAGATCGCCATCGCCGACTACGTTATCCGCTATGACTGGTAGAGTAGTCATCATGGGGATGGTGGCCTTTCTAGCCAGGTCCGTAGTTCGACCTTCTAGGACAACCCCGAGTGTGACTCGCGATTCTCCAACGTAGGCACTGAGGATACGTACCATGGTGGCCTGCAGGACCGCTTGCATGGTGACGCCAAACTTCGATGCCGCCCGGCGGAGAGAGGATGAAGGCGTACTGCATGAATGCGAAACCGTCGAGACGACCGGGCCTTCTATTCGGCATGGTGTCATGACGGGAAACCTGTGAAACACGTAATCGCCGGCTTTGCTTCGCCAAAAAGCATCTCCGGCCGATTGACCTGAACGAGAGAGGTTGAAATAGTGGGCCAGTGCGTCTTCTATTTTCGTCATCTCCGTCATTTTCGGTTCATTGATGTGCCGTATTAGGGCATCAAGGTCGGCGAGAAGCCATTTGAGTGTGAATGCGTCGTAAAGGGCGTGATGTATCGCCAAATGGACGGTTAGGGGGGCCACATCCCCTTCGGCCTCGGATGTCGCCAGCACGACCTGCCAGGCCGGCCGCGCTAATGTTTTCAGGGTATCTGCAGTAGCCTTTGACCGCCACCGTTCAAGATCAAAGTTGCCAGTTTCATTACTTGAGACCGGGAGGTCGAAGTGATCTGGCTTGTATACCACCATAGCAAAGCTGCTGTCTGGGTGGTTGACCGGGATGAATCCTGTACGGAGGATTTGCTGACGACTCGCAAGTTGAGCCCACGCCCATTGGACGGCATCCGGCTTGGCGGCTAGATCCAGTGCCCATGAAGAAAAGTTGAAGTAGTATCCCCCCTTGGAATCTAGAAATTTGAAAAGAAGGCCTTGTTGAGTGGCGGTGCAGGGGAAAATTGCCTCAACATCTCGTAGGTCAATTAGAGAGTCGGCGATATCTCCTTCAATTTGACGTCGAAAAGTGTCAAAGTCGTATGCACTAGACTCTTCCTGCTCAGCATGGTCTCTTGTGGCAGCCGCTATGCCAGCACAAGTGGGATTCTGGATAACATCGACACCGGAAACATTGACTCTCTCTTCACGCAACAGTGTTGCTAGCTGGATCGCGCCTATACTGTCGAGACCGTAGTGGTATATCGGTGTGAGTCGGTCAATTCCCTCCTCGGGCCGCTCTGTCAACCTTGACAGTGTTTTGCGCACTATCAGTTCCAATGTCGTCCAGCTACCCTGCCCATTGACGGTTTCGTTGACAGACTTTGTCCATGATACCGGCGCCCTGGTGCGAGGAAATAGATTTTCCATGTCTTGTTGCCAATCTGGCGGTAGAGCTTCAACAGTGGGGATGTGCGAAAACGGAAACTTTAAAGTTGTGTCAACGACATGACTGAAAATATTGCCAATGACCTGTAAGTAGCGATAAGGGATTTTGGATCTGAGGTTGTCAGTAGAAAATATTGTATTCCGATATCACCAGGGTTAGTGGGGTACTCACATATCGCGGTGAAGCTGTAGCGCAAGAGTATCTTGTATCTGAGTAGGAACAAGTTCGCAAACAATTGGGACCTGCGATGGGAATTAGAGCCAGCACCAGTCTCAAATACAAAAAATACTTCAACTCACGTCCATGGCACCGTCCTCGTACTCTAACGTCCACAATGACTCATCAAGGGCGACCGGGTGAGGTTGTAGAATGAGCAACGTATCAAACAAACGTGTCTCTGTGTCGACGAGGTTCTGAACGTGCCTTAGACTCGTGAACTGAAACTGTATCATCTTTGCGTTCTGAGCCTGGAAGCTTTTCACCGCTTCTATCAGGAAAGCGCAGCGAGATAGGTCGATGCGCACTGGAACAGTGTTGAAGCAAGGCGCCACAATTCTGTCCATCATATCTAGCGATACCGAACGTCCAGCAACGACATTGCCGAAACAGAGATCTCTCCTTGAGCTTAACATGGAAAGCGTGACAGCCCAGGCGGTTTGGCACATGGCAAGCATTGACACCCCCAACCCGCGTAACTGGGATTCCATCTGACTCAGTGGCATCGTTGACGCCCTTAAATAGATACTCCTAGGCATACCGTCCCTGCCAGAATCGGCAATCTTCAATGGAGCTGGGTCGAAATTGAAAAACAGCTCTCTCCAAAAATCATCCCGTCCAGTTGGGGACAGCTGAATTTCACGTAGGAAGGGCTCCAACGATGGTGCCGGTGGTAATTGTATGCCTTTAGCGACCGATTCGACCTCGGATAGAATTATTTGCATCGAGACGCCGTCGTACATGGCATGATGGCAGATGAATGAGAGGAGGTCCCCATAGTCTCGAGTGCGTATTATAGCTAGCGAAAGAGGCGGTTCGAAGCGACCCGTCAGTGTCGAAACAGATCTCCGATGCCGCAATCCTCCTTCATGTAGAGAGTCGTAATTAGCTTGGAATATTTCCCAGCGGGGCGTATGATCGCCAAGGATTACTTGGACTACAGGGTGACGAATATTGTCCGTGGTAATAAAACATGCTCGTAATATCTCGTGGCGTTGGATTATTTCATTCCAGTGTCGAATCATGGCTTCATATGGAACACGCAAGCTGAGGACCGTTTGGTTATAGTAAGGGACTCGCTCATCCTCGCTTGTCGATGACAGCGGATTCGATGATGCCATCACCATTGCCTCCTGCAAAGGTGTACAGGGAAGGACTTTCAAGGCCGATTTCCCCTGTTTTTCGAACCGCTTGTAGAGAGATTCCACTAACCCTGTAGGAAGCATGCTGTTTTTGCCTTGCGATGGCTCTCCAGCATTCTTGGTTCGGTCGATGGCAGAGGCAAGCCGACTAACACTCGGGTTCTGGAGAAGCAGCGATAAATTCACAGGCTTTTGTAGAAGCCGCTGCAGTTCACGGGCAACGGGCATAGCGGAAATCGAGTCGATACCCAGGGCAGGGAACGTGGTCCAACGGTTCATCTCGCTCCTGTCTCTTCCAAGTACCTTTGCGACCACATCCGCAACCAGAGTCTCTGTCTTGGACCAGTCCGAGTTCATATCCCCGACCTCATTAGCGGACCCGTAGGCACTCAACTGATCGATCGTCAGATTGCTCACCGAGCCACAGAGGGCGCGGTCGTCCGTCTTACCCGACGAAGTCATGGCCAACGAAGACACGGGGAATATGAATGTCGGTACCATGTAGCCTGGTAGGCGGGCTTCGAGATTCTGACGGAGGGCTTGAATATGCTCCTTTATTGCCCCTGAGAGGGGCAACAACTCAAATTTTCTCTTTTTATCATCCTCATAGATATAAAACAGCGCTAGGTGCGTGGTCTTGGTGGCTTCGTGCCTGAACAAAGCGCTCCTAAACATCCGCGCGATTCCAGTTGTCTTGGCCGCCGACTCTATCTCCAGGAGGTCAATCCGGAGCCCCCGTAGTTTCACTTGTTTATCGATACGGCCCTCGATAAGAAGTGATCCATCTGGAAGCATGCGTCCAAGATCTCCTGATCGATACAAGCGCCCATAAGTAGAATGATCGATGAAGCTCGTTGCGGTTGCTTCAGGTAGTCTTAGGTATCCTGATGCTATCTGGTCGCCACCGAAGCATAACTCGCCCGCACACCCAAAGGGAACAAGATGAGGCGACTTCGGATACATCACAAACGTCGAGGTATTATCAAAAGCCCAGCCTAGGAAACGAGGCGAGTCACCTCTAGAGACTTTCCGGACTGTACAAATGTTCGTAGTTTCTGACGGACCGTATCCTGTTTACCGTCAGCCTCTCCAGAGAACAGGGTAGACAACGATGTATGTAACTGGAAGCAAGGTACCTTGGTATAGATACTGAGCCCATTTGTCTAGGACTTCGTGCGTCATTGCTTCCCCTGACGTGACGAGAAACCCGACACTAGGGACATTATCCGGATTCAACAAGGACGCTACTGTGACGGTTAGGCTGAGATGTGTAATTTCAAGTGCTCGAACAGACCGTTCAAAATCTTTGAACAGTGTATCGTTTGTTGCTGCGCATAAGCACATGCCGTTGGCCCAAGCGAAGAAGATTTCAAACACGGAGACGTCGAAGGCTTGAGAGCAAGCTTGTAGCATCCTGTCGGCGGTAGTATGTGGGTATATATCAGATAAGACACTGATGTTGCTGAGTATATTCTTATTCGTGACCGCAACACCTTTTGGTCTACCAGTGGTACCACTGCAAGTATGTAAGTAACGGCCGACATGGTATGGGATGGGAGAGGAGTATATTAGTAAGGTAGTTACCTCGTATATATCACATAAGCCAGATCGGACGACTGACCATGTGGCTCGATATTAACATCGGAATAGGACGAGACTATCTCTGCGTTTAATGCCACCGTGGGCGTAGGCAACTCACAAAGCCGTAGACGCGAAGATACTTCGTCAATAAGGCAAAGACATGGATCGGCTTGGTGAAATATATCCTTCACTCTCTCAGTTGGTGTGCTGGGCAGAATGGGGAGGTATGCACATCCTGTTTTCAGTATCGCCAGTATACCACAGTACAGCAGCGGTGACTTTTCCATGATAATGGCGATGACGCCTCCAGATACGACACCATGCTTCTGAAGATGGCGGGCAATCTGATTCGCCTTGGAATTGAGATCGCTGTAAGACAGAGTCTGTATCGTCACCCCATCATGGCTTACTGCTGCCATGAAACTCAGTGCGGCTGCTGAGGAATATCGTTGTACGGAACTTTCTACCATGGCCGAAAGCGTACATGCTGTCTCTACACTCGTGGGGCTATCGTTGTAGCTCGATAGGTGACTTGAAGGGAAGCATTCGGCAATACTAGCGACTGGGGAATCCACATGACCAGTGACATACGTGATGAGATGCGCAAGGTGACTTGTAAAAGCCTCGACTACCGATTCGGGAAGGAAAGTCGGGCGAGACGTGGTTTGACAGATAAAATGATCTTCCCACGGTTGTATCTCGACAACGAGCTTGGCCTCTGTCACATCACGATGCCACAACTCTTGTACAGCGTTCGATCCCCGCTTTCGGCTCACGGCAGACTCCTGATATGCGAAGATAACATCGAATAATTTCGAGTTGGCGGAAAGGCCGGCGGCTTTATTGATCTGTGAAAGTGGCACATGGCCGTAACGCAAGGCTTCTCGATTCATCGACTGGATGCTGTGGAGGAGCTCGAGGATGGTTCTGTGCCTCGAAATATTGATTCGGAGTGGTAATGTCGTCATGAAGGGGCCCATGGTTTTGTCAATGCCAGCTACCGGGAGACTCCGACCAGAGGAGACACACCCGATTACAACATCGTTGCTGCCGTGAATAGCAGCCAACAACCACGCGAGACAAGCTTGAAAAACCACCTGAGGTCCTATAGAGGCTTGTCGCGTGAAGTCTGTTAGGACCTTAGACTTGAGGGGCAACGCTGTGACCTTCGTGGATCGCCTGTTGTCTGAAGCAACAACGGTATTGAGACTGGGTAAGGAGGCTGCGTCAACCCCCTGCAGATGGCCGGTCCAGAACTCCATCGAGGTCGTAACATTCTCCACCGGCATGTTGTCTAGGCGTTGCGAGATCTGGGAGAATTGGGGCCTTGGGATGGGCGGTTTGCCCTGTAAAAGGAGCCAAAGGTCTTCGATAATGAGATCCATCGTCCACCCGTCATAAATTGCATGGTGGACTGTCAGCATCACTGTGATATCAGTTTCATCCCTGCTTGGGCACCGAATCTCTATTTTCAACGGACGCAAGAGAAAGAGATCTGTGTTCTCAATAGTGCCAGCCTGTTCATCGGTATTTGAAGTTTCGTGTATTTGCCCCTCTTCCAGACAATCCCAAATCACTTGGCACAGTTGGTTGTCTATAAAAGCAAAACCAGTTCGCAGGATCTCATTTCTCTCGGCCAAAGTTCTAAGGCTTGACAGAAGTACATTTATTGCTATGCCCGGAGGCATCTTGAGCTTGATTTGGTTTATGTATGAACAGGCGTCCTTGAGTGTCTCGGCGATCATTGACTGTTGTAAAGTGGTTGAAGGCTCCAAGCGACTGATCCGATTGACCTGTTCCCCAAGCGTGGCTTTTAGTTTCAAGATATCCGAACTCGGCATGGATGGTCGGTGATGTGATGACAAGCTTTCTTTAAGTATGGAATGTTTCGTCGGATTTCCAACAGACCCGACTCTTTCCCTTAGTTCTCGTGGCGTTTTAGCAATTAGAATATCCATCACACTGATATCTGCACCCCTCTCCCTGAGAAGCGATGCGTACTCGATGGCTGCTAAAGAGTCGAGGCTCGCTGGGGAAAATTCGGTTAGGGGGCCTATTCTTTGGCCAAGAATAGTGGTAGCAGCTTCGCAGAGAAACCGCTCGTCATCGTCAAGGACTTCCCCCTCTTCGTGGATACCGTTCGCATTCCGGGATGCATAATCGCAAATCAGTCGCTTTCTGTCGATTTTCCCAGAAGGCAGCTGAGGCAGTTGCTTAAGCATTACGATGTCAGTAGGTACCATAAAGGCTGGCAGCCATGACCGGCATTGCTCCAGGAGAATTGCGCCAGATTCCGGAATCTTTTCCATAGCAACAAATGCAATCAGTGCATTGGATATTATGGTGACGAAAGCGCTGTGGCAACCTGGAGTACGTAGCAATGCGCTTTCGATTTCCCCCAGCTCAAGTCTCTGGCCATTGAGCTTCACCTGACTGTCATCGATACGTCCCAGACACTCGATTGTTCCATCGGAGCGGAACTTGGCTTTGTCGCCCGTTCTATAAAGGCGCCCCCATCCCGTCTGGATGAATGAAACCTGCGTTTGTTCAGGCCTGTTAAGGTAGCCGGTAGCCAGCTGAGAACCGCCGAGGGCAAGCTCTCCAACCTCTCCGACTGGCAAAATCTCAAATTGCGATGTCAGGCTGTTATCGGTGGGTATGCGTGTAATGAAGGCCGATACTGTATCCAAAGGTTGCCCTATTGTATTTCTTCCAGATGAAGATGGCAATGAGGGGTGTAAAGTACTAGGCAACGTTATTAGAGCCTATCAGAGAAAAAAAGGGGTGGAAAAACTACCATACCAGTGGATTGTGGCTTCCGTAGGTCCGTACATGGCCCATAGCATGCTTAGCTTATCGTCCGTGCCACCAAACTCCTGAATGATGGGTTCGGTGAGCATCTCCCCGATAGTCATGAGTAGTCTTAGTTCTGGTGCTCTTGAACGCTGCTTTAACAGACTTCCAGCCACAGAAGGTGTGAGCTCACAGGCATCAACCTCCATGACCCTTAAGACGCCCGGAAGGTCGGTCAGCATCTCTCCTCGATGACAGCCCACAAGTGTGACACCTCGGAACAAAGGAAAGAATATTTCAAAAACGGACACATCAAAGGTCGGGGCCGCGAATTGGAGAAATCTCGAAAAGGTTGGTATATGACCCTCGTGGGCTAGAATAGACTGCGATGCAGCTAGATGGGAAATACACACACCCTTAGGCGTACCTGTCGACCCGGACGTATACATGACATATGCGGCATCATCAGGGCCTACCGGACAGCCATTGTCGAGTTTGTAGCTTTCGTTACCCGCCAGCTGAAGGGCGTGATCGATCGATATGACATCGCAAGTTAGGTCATCCGATGGAAGTTTAGAGACCAGACCTTGGTCCGCCAATACCAATTTGGCCTTGACATCTTGCAAAATAAATCTCAGTCTATCAGGAGGTGCATCAGTATTCAACGGACAAAAGGCAGCCCCTGCCTTGAGCACGGCTAATATGGCAATGTAAAGTTGAGGAGACTGGGAACACAGAATTGGAACGATTAAGGGGTCACGTGGCTCGGACGGAGACAACGTGGACATAGAGACCGTGCTGCTACGTATGCGGGCCGCCAGCGCGCTCGATGCCACATGCAACTCCTGGTAGGAGAGGGTAATGCGTTTCCCATCCTTGGACAAGAAATCCACAGCAGAGGATATGCCATCGCGTCCAGTCACCGAGACAAGTTCATGAAGCAGGCAAGGGCCTGGGAGCCTTTTGGGATTTGGATTGAGAATAGAAAGACCCTCGGGATACAGGGGTTTCTGGCGTTCTGAAGGCATGGCGAAGTAGATGATAGGTGGGAGGGCAAGTAGGTACCTAAGCTACAGACCGGCGTACAACTGTGGCGCAGCTCGGCCCGTAGCTAGAAACCCCCAATAGTAGGGTAAGTAATCGGCGTAAAAGATGCTAGAGGTATTGAAGACTGTGACTAAACCTGTGCGAGCCGATACACGACCAAAGTGAAACACGACCATCAGACACTCAAAGATCGAGAAAGGCTTAGAAAGCCAGATGATATTGGATCATGCACCGCAAGTCTTCGGTAGAATTACGAAGACTAGACAGAACTACTTAATATCGGATAAACTCAATCTTCTCCGTGGACAGGGACCCTGAACGAAGGCACAGCTAGGGACCAGGAACAAGGAACCTGAGCTTGGGTACCTGGCATAGCGCACAGGTGTAGCTTACCAAGCAGGACACAGTAAGCGGGTCTAGGGCACCAGGTAATATCGAACGATATTCCCGCTGGTTTGCCGGTTGCGACCTGAGGTGCACCTGCCCACGATCACGTTGCCTTTAACAGCTTGCGACTACAAGGAAGGTATCACCTACCTGGTCTACTGTCCAAGTTAGCTAGGTGGATCTCCATATAAAGCGGAGTAATAAGTTGCGGTTGGCTTTGGACCGGGCAAGCACCTATCGTAGTCTAACGAGTTACACACAGATGGTATGGAAAACGAGAAATACCGCAACTAATATAGCACGTACCATAGGTGAGATAGAGACGTACAACGAAGCCAGATTGAATTTATGTCCATATAATGATTCGGATGCAAAGGACGGTTCGGCCCTTCGAACAACTCTCTAGGGCTGAACATAGAAAAGTTGTTATGACAGACGCGTTCCTCGTTGAAATTAAATGCAGGAAGTGAAACCACGGAATAGCGGCGGGCCGGCCGGGACTAGGAAACAAAGTCAGCGAGTACACAGTATGATAAGTTTCAGGTCTGGCACGAGCTTGGGGGTATGTACTGTACATACATGCTAAAGTACTTACATGTACATTAATAGTATTCGAACGACTATGTATTTCTTACTCTCAAGACTTAGTCTAGCAGTTGGTAACGCAGCGACGTCATGATGTTACGGAGTATGAGTGCTTCGTATACGTAGATCGCGTATATTTTTATGTTAATTGCTATGTAGGTAGTTCCAATGTATGTTCAAAGCTTCAATATGAACAGTTGCGGATTACATCGTGTACACCTACTATGGCGTATCCTTTTAAGGGTATAAAAGCCAGTCAGGAAATTACTCCAACTCTTCAAATCAAAGCATGGTCACGGTCTAGGTATCCTTCTCTCATACACAGCTACAATTACCTTTCATGCTCACCGGGGCAGCGTGATGGCACACCAGAGGGAGTTTGACACCCCCGAGCAGTCTATAGTCATAAACTAATGTTTTCTGCAGTTATAGATGCGTACTTATCGCTTGAATTCGGGCATCAGAGTCACAGCTGTACGATTCGCTGGCGGTTTGCCCCCTCCCAGACGCGACCGCTCCGATACTTGCAGAGAATACCGGTAGGTCCCTCCTACTGAGGCCAAAATCAGTCATCACAACAAAGAAGATCTTATCTGATCATCAGATAAAATTTTCAGCACTATCGGTTTATACTATGTGGGGCATCTTGACAGGGTTTAGATCTGATAACGGTTAATTCCCCCGACATCAAATACAAAATCCTGCTCGGAGGGGGGCCAAGACGAAAAGGAAGCTGACTCTATTATTTCCCCTCTTAACCCACTCCCTAGGTTAGCTTAGAGATATTTAGACCTGTATGAAATACATACAATAAGTGGTTAAATCAACATGTAGGTATCTTCTCCTTGCACTTCCTATAATGTATTGCCTTTCGTGGGTACTGTATTTGAACAGTTCAGGACGTAGGTAGATCTTGAATTATGATATTTGATAGGGAGCAGGTGATGTCCTAGGGCTTCAAGCAACTTCCGCTCTTACATATGTGCGCCCAGTATGAGATAAAGTATCGTTAGCAGGTGCGGCACATGTAATCTTAATACTCTCCTACAAGTTAAGATGTGCAAGCGCCGGCCATGGCTTCCTTCCTCGGTTATGAAGTATTCACAGCCGGAGCCAGATTTCACTGGTCCGACGCAAGAGGTGTCCATACTTGAGGTACCTGGGCTGGTACATGTACCTAATGCAGCTAGCAGTTTTGTGACATGGCCGTTTCATCATCAGCATCAACATTGACTCGCATTGGAAAATAAAACCGTCTTTCTCTCCTTCCCCGCGCGTGGACAGTTTGGACTCTAGTCGTCATCTTCCAATGCAAGCAGCCGCTCTTCTTCCAGAGCTTCAAATCACTTTGGTGTTATATCCCGATCTTGCAATGTTCCCGGTTTATGCAAAACCCACCAAATTTTCCCCATATCTTGAAAGTAGATGCGCGATTTGCTCAACATTTAGTCCCGGTTATATTCCCAAAATAATAGGAAGACCAACAACGACGGCACAAGGTCTTAGTCCATATTATAGTCCCCTTCGAATTGGGTTAGCTTCTTGAAGATTCATCTTATCTGATCCGATGATAATGCCGATGTCGCCATGAACCCTTGACATGTTCGTCTTGGCACGCATCAGCAGCATGCAGAAACCCTGCGCAACCAAGCCTCCTGGTCAGATAATACCTATTTTATTTTTCTCATTCGAGGTTGATGTCGATTCGCCGCTGATATCTTCACAGAGTACCGATCAGTGACCCTTGACGAGTGATTCGACACTCCATTCACAACTAGGTCAAAAACCCCTTGCAAAGGAATCATGACGATATGCGGAATACCCCTGTATTTTGGACGGAAGGGATGTCACCGGTATGTATACCTACCTTAGTTATAGTCTTGTAGGTCCACTCACTGGGCCGCATTTTGCCTTGGATAGCCTGTACCTCGCACAAACGGTGACTACCCGCGCCTGGCGGCCAACTTGGGGTACTATGGACGACATAGATAGACCCGCCAGGTGGGTAGAATATGGGAAACATTTGCGTATCTATTGAAGAATGGACTAACTTAGTTATTCTGGTGGGTAGATAGATCATAGGTTTACGATTCCAACACGCCAGTTCCCCCCTGCTTCGGATATCAACCACGACATGCATGGAAATGTACCTTAGCTTAGGTGATTCCATGTCCCCGTTGGGTTAGCTAGGGTCGCTGTCGAGTCGCCGGCGGAGTTATCTCCGCCGTGATAACCCGTTCCTGGCGCCAGAACGAAGTCCGACGATGCAAATATGAAGGAAATGGTCAGTAGAACCCCACATAATCACCTTCGTCTTGCCGAAGCTGGGGCCCTTGAGGCTTCCCGTCCTGTACTAGGTAAGTTTGTGTCACGGGCTAGAGGTGTAAGTAGCCATGTGTACATGGGCCTACGGGACGTCTCGACGTTTTTCCCCGTGTATAAGATCTACCCGGTCAGGCCCTCACCGACAAAGAAAAGTTGACGGGTTCGGCAACCTTTGCTTCCCTCAACTTTCTATCCATCCACTTTACTTAAATATCGAACAAAGGGTTCCCACCAAACCCACGTGTCTCACTATACACCGATGACTATAGTACCGAAACCACGTAACCTATAATCAACCTACTTACATATAACCTAGTCACAAGGCTTAGTACCCGACTAGTAAGTGCTGGCATCAGCACAACGTCACTCTGGGTTTGCCTTGTAAGTGTGCAACCCAAAACGGAATGTGTCTTCCGTGCCTTTATCTTCTTGCCTAGAAAGGCTTCTAATCGGCAGTTGACGGTTAACACAGCCATTTTCCGCTACCAGGCTATTACGCGAAGACGCGCGAATACCGCCGATAAAACTGCCCTTCAGCTTGTCACGATGGCTCCTCATAGTTTAGCCGACGATAGCCTATCCCCAGGCTTGAGCAATGGACACAGTTATTCAGCTCAGGATGCTGTGAGGGCCTACACAAATACAAATGGCCCAAGGCGAAAAAACATGTCTCATTTGAGACATACTCCGTCGGATGAAGTTCATGACCTCATATGCGTCGGCTTCGGCCCCGCCAGTCTTGCTATCGCCGTCGCCTTGCACGATGCTGTTGAGGCGGGAAAACTCCCCAGGGACACGCCGACGGCACCTAAAGTTCTCTTCCTAGAGAAACAAGCTCAGTTCGCGTGGCATGCAGGCATGCTCTTACCAGGCGCGAAGATGCAAATATCCTTCATCAAGGATATGGCGACCCTGAGAGATCCGACATCCAAGTTCACTTTCCTGAATTATCTTCACCAGAACAACCGGCTCGTGGAGTTCACCAACCTAAGCACCTTCCTGCCAGCACGTGTTGAGTATGACGACTACCTCCGCTGGTGCTCTAGTTTCTTCGATGATGTTGTGCAGTACAGCAGCGAGGTAGTCTCAGTATCACCCGGAAAAACAACATCTGAACCGGTCTCTAACTTCACCGTCACATCGAGAAACGCAAAGTCAGGCGCGGTAACGACATACCAGGCAAAGAACGTGCTGTTTGCCGTCGGTGGTCAACCGTCGATCCCCAAGTCTCTCCCATCCAACCACCCCAGAGTTATCCACTCGTCACAATATGCGCACTTGGTGCCGAAGCTGTTGAGCCAACGCGATGCGCCATACCGGGTGGCCGTCGTTGGTGCCGGGCAGAGCGCCGCAGAAATATTCAATAATATCCAGACCCTTTATCCAAATTCACGGACTGCACTAGTTATGCGCTCCGAATTTCTCAAACCCAGCGACGACTCCCCATTGTAAGTGCGAACCTTTCTCCAGGGTAGCATTGTGCAGCGAGGATCCTACGAACTGGCTACGGTACCTTATGATGCTAACAACTAACAGTGTAAACTCGATATTCAACCCTTCATACGTGGATGAAATCTTCTCGAGGTCTACAGAGAACCGCAGGTCCTTGCTCGGGGATGCCCGTAGCACGAATTACGGCGTTGTCCGGCTGGAGCTGATCGAGCATTTATACGAGCGCATGTATGAACAGCACAGAGAATTGGGCAGTGATAGCACCAAGTGGCCGCACCGCATTTTGGGTAGCTCCGATATCGCAGGGTCAGAGGTCCAAGACGACAGGATACGATTGACAGTTCGCTCCCTTAATAAACAAGACGACAATGACGAGATCCTCGATGTCGATCTCGTTATTGCCGCCACCGGCTACCAGCGACAAGCCCACCTGGCCATGATGGAGGATGTAGCCGACCTCCTTCCCGAGGGATCCCAATCGGACGAGGCGGCGGCGTGCAACGGCCTGCCGCGCAAAACTTACGACGCTACAGTCAAGGGCCGTCCTGTCAAGGTCTCTCGAGACTATAGCGTACAGTTTGCGCCTGGGAAAGTAGCGTCAGGTTCTGGAATCTGGCTTCAGGGGTGCTGCGAGGGAACTCACGGGGTAAGTCTTCATTCAGTCCACTGCCAGAAGATATCGTACCCTCTCTCTTTCTAACCTAGCCCACGTATAGTTGAGTGATACATTACTGTCTATCCTAGCTGTACGATCACAAGAGGTAGTTGATTCGATATTTGAGGGCAAGATGCAAAATTAGAGTCCATTAGAGAGGAACTGGTAAAGAGGGTAAAGGGGAAGGGGTTGGGCTTTCTTATTTCTGGCTGTTTAAAGGGGTATAGCGAAATCTTTTGGGCCACACGCTTTTATTCATTCAGATACCGAATTGTTAGAGTGAAGGCAAACTCGGATTTCTTGTTCACGTTGCGGCGCATGTCTCTTTTTCATTGCTGTGAACGGGCACCAGGTAATCGAGCGTGTTACTGCATTTACTACGGGTAGGGTCACTTCAAGTTGCTTTTTCTGTACTTGTCTCTGTGCTAGTCTATCCCGCCGCCTCAACCTAGGTTGACATTCGACATGGGAAGCTTTTCGCTTTCGAGCGACTATGCTTTAGCCACCTACCCTACCTAGGTAGGTTACGGACTATACTACTGCTGCTGGCGATACTGTTACAGATCATCGTGGAAGGTTGCAGCCGGCCGTAAGATGTTTTGTTACTTGCCAGTCAGTCAACTAAGGCACCGATCTAGTTTCAACCTCCCCATCATTTACTGGAGAGTCATATATTCCCTATACCCCGCGGGATAGGTTCCAGAAACCTCATTGTCCCCAACGGAGTCCCGAAGCGCTTTCTCACAGCTTCTAACGATTTTCTCCTGGGAAATCGCTATAGCCCTCGCTTCATCACCGTCGGGGATGTTTAATAAAGTCGGCAATGGTCATCATATGGCCAAGACTATGGTAAACGGATCCTCGACCGTAGTCCAAGAGCGGAATATACTCACCTACCCGATGGAATTGCCAGCAGTTTTTTTTTTGGAAATGGTGGGTTACAGGTCCGGAAGACCGGATTGAGGGAGGTCCAGATCGAGGACGTTTGTGATGAGCATCAGGGAAGGTTGGAAGGTCAAGAGTGAGTGAGTCAAAAGCCATTCAGGCGTGTCTGGGATGACTTGAGGAGCTGTTAATCTTCCGCTGAGCTCAGAGGAGCTTTAATGTGTTACAGCGATGGTAGGTATGTAGGTGACTAGCTCGACCAGTTCGTTTGCGTTCTTCATGGGGAACGAAAGGAGGACGATGACTATGGGCCAGAATGGCACTCAACCGTCTGCGTCTTCGAGTGTATCATCGTCCAGGATGCTGAAGCGATCTACACATAGGAAGGACGTCGAGAACGGGATAATGTTTTTGCCTTTGGTGAAATTTCTGCAAGTCTGCGAAATAATATGGAACTCAGACTACGTAATGACGGAGTGATCAGCGATGGAAAAAGAGGGCTGACGGGGCGTATGTCGGTATGTGGATGCCGGTGTGCTGTTTAGCTTGTCGGCATGTCAATCCCCACCGTTTGATCCTCGCTAATATCTGAGGTAGCTTCATATTTCCGCTTTTGGGCGTTTTTCTCCTGTCAATCCGTTTACGATTTTTCTGAATTGTGTTTATTTACATCGCAGGGCTACCTGACCGATAATCATCAAAGGGAGCGACATTTGAGCTGTCGGATGCTTTCATATCGGGCACACTAGCGGTAGCGTTGGATATTCAACCCACCGTGATGCAATAAGCCGTATGTGTATGTGTTGGTGTTCAAGATCAGCAAACATACGAAAATATTTTTGTTAAAAATTGGGGAAATTATCCGGATGGCAAACCCGACTTCGAATACATGCGCCGAAAGCCCACCTGGCTCCGCAATTCTGCAAGTTTGCACTTATCACTGCGAATAGGTAGGTCGTTGTTATGTTGGCCACGGAAGGCAGCTGCCTGGACAGGCCGGACTGTCTCCCGGCCAACTAACATGATGCAATTTCGTAACGTTCATATCCTGGCTGGCTAGGCAAAATGAAAATGGTTCGGCTAGGGGCCGGTTATATCATGGCCTTTTTGCCAATGACAATCCAGAGTACCGACTTGCATCTGCCGTCCAGAGGACACTGCCGAATGCCATAGAACTGCTCGTATGCCAATAGAATCGGGCTCGTGAAAGGCCGGAAGACTTCGGGTCACCAACCGGGATAGATCCTCGGTAGTCTTTACGTGTATACTGGGGTATGTTGGGGAAAAGCAGAAGTCTCGGCTCTATTCGCCGGTATTCTCAATGTGATTGGTTGGGACGGCTCTAGGTAGGAGCGACGACAATGGCGACGATAGCCGTGGTGCGGAAGACCAGGTAACGTAAACACCCAATACATAGACAAAGGTTCTTTGCTTTGAATATTGATTTGCTGGCAGTCCCCAGTTGACAGTAAATCGGTGCTTTCCATCCAGTTTCTATATATCTTAGGTTCGAGACAACAAATCCAAGGTTTCATTGTAAGATAACAGCCGCAGATTCTCGGCAGATGTCACTCGTTGTCAATCACGGAATTGCTGATCTGTTTGGATTGGGAAGCTTCCTTTTCCTTCGCGAAGCCAAAGGGTGAACCCCACTTTCTTGTAATAGCCCCTGTATTAGACGCCTGCTATAAGCTGAGTTAGGTAGCTAGTGTTAGAACTAGCAGAATGGCTTAATTGTATGTATTAATTAATGTACGCGTAAAGAGGTAAAACTTCTTTTTTTTATAAAATTTGCACATACTAAATAAGTAAGGAAGGATTTTTTATAAGAGAACTTTTTTTTTATAATAGTTTTTATTATAGCTATATAACTTTTATTATATAGGTATTATATTAATTTTTATTATTTTATAACTTATTAAATTTAATATATTTTTTTAAAATAAGCTAATATACTAGTTTATTTTATAGCTATAAATAATACTTTTATTTTATAGTATTATAGCTTTTATAGTAATAGTTATAGTGTTTTAAATTATTTTAATTTATTTTTTTAGTTTTTTTATACTTTTATAGTAATAAGCTAGTTAATTTTAGTTTAAATAGCTTTAACGTTAACTAAATTAATTTATT
>MU401656.1:0-70163 GCA_022579005.1 Poronia punctata
ATATGTTATTTACAAGTTACTAATCTAGGAGGTACATGCTAAGGCGCTGTACCATGGAAACATGTAAAGGGAGGGGGCTAATGCGCACTAAGTGGGGAAACTCCTTGGATGTAGGAATTTTTCAAGGTAGACGTAGGTGGGCTACTATATAGATACATGACATAGCTATAACGGGTAGATATCCTCTAGGATATGACAGAAACCCTAGGCGGCTACCATCTACCAGTTACCGAAAGTTCAATGCAACCTCAACTATAATCCGAACAAATAGGCCGAGCTTATTTACCTTCCCACAACTAAGCAATCTTTAAGTGCCGAGAGGTTTTGCCCATCCCAGTAATGGTCAAAATGTCCAGACACTCTTCGGGATCTTGTTGCCTTACAGGGTAGGACAAACCTTCATAGGCCATACGGTCAACCCTACCATATGTTCTAATCCTAGCATTTCTCTCTTGACCATATCGACGTTCGCGCACCAATCGAATTTCTCGCCTAAACTAAGGTATCTAGGTAGTTAGAAGGCTCCACCTACCTACCTATGTAAGGCGTCTGACGATGTATACTTCTTCACAAGACCCGGTGGCCATCATAGGCACGGCTTGCAGGTTGCCTGGAGGCGCGACATCCCCGTCCAAGCTCTGGTCGCTCCTCTGCGAGCCTCGAGACCTGTCCCGACGCATCCCTAAAGATAGGTTTGATCCTGGTGGCTTTTATCACCCAGATACGGCTCATCATGGTACCACCAATGTGACCAACGCCTACCTTTTGGAGGAGGACCATCGGCAGTTCGATTCCCAATTTTTTCAGATCAATTCAGCTGAAGCAGATTGTATGGATCCGCAACAACGAATCTTGCTTGAAACCGTATACGAGGCCATAGAGCCAGCTGGACTAAGTCTGCAGGATTTGCGGGGGACTGACACCGCCGTCTTTGTCGGAGCGATGAGCTCCGATTACACCGATATAATCTTGAGAGATGCCTGCTCATTACCAACTTATACTTCCACCGGTACGGCTCGAAGTATGCTCTCTTCACGTATATCTTATACGTTTGACTGGCGCGGGCCATCGACGACCATTGATACAGCTTGCTCCTCGAGTCTTGTAGCCCTTCACGAAGCAGTCCAAGCTCTGCGCACAGGTGTCTCTCGGGTCGCCGTGGCATCGGGAGCGAACATCATCCTTGGCCCAGAAGCCTACATTGCCGGCTCCAATTTAAGCATGCTTTCGCCAACCGGTTAGAGCCGCATGTGGGACAATTCGGCTGATGGGTACGCGAGGGGGGACGGCTTTGTTTCCGTAGTGGTGAAGAGACTTGCGGATGCCCTGGCAGATGGTGACGACATTGAAGGCGTGATCCGAGGGTCAGGAGTCAACCAGGATGGGCGAACAAAAGGCATAACTGTTCCGAGCAGCGAAAGCCAGGAAGCTCTCATGCGTCGAGTATACCGGGACGCCGGGCTGGACCTAGAAAAAGACGTGCATCGCTGCCAATATTTTGAAGCCCATGGAACAGGGACGCCTGTGGGTGATCCCATCGAGGCATCGGCTATTTACAACACTTTTTTTGCTAAAGAGGGCGGTTCAAACCACGTTCCCTTGTTCGTTGGATCCGTGAAAACAGTCGTAGGCCACACTGAGGGTGCTGCTGGTTTGGCTGGGGTATTAAAGATGCTCCTTGCTCTGAAGAAAGGACTCATCCCGCCTAATCTCCACCTCCAGCACCTAAACCCTCAAATACAGCCGTATTCCAAAGCTCTAAAGGTCCCCACGCTTCTCGAGCCCTGGCCTGTCCCGCCTAGCGGCGCCCCAAGACGAGCCAGCGTCCACAGCTTTGGATTTGGAGGAACGAACGCGCACGTCATAATCGAGAGTCCCCCAGGAAGTTCACCTGCCACGTCAAGTGAGGACTATATACTTGGTCTGCTGCCTTTCACATTTTCCGCCACTACAGACGCGGCATTGAGGCGGACTCTCGCTGCTTAGTCGAGACACTTTGGTTCATTTCCCAATCATATCAGTCTCCGTGACCTATCATATACTTTAAGCTGTCGAAGAACTGCGAATCCGTACAAAGTGGCGATAGCGGCCCGCTCTTGGGACTCCCTGATCAGCCAGATGACGGAAATAGTTAGCAGCAAAAGTGAAATCGGAATTCAATCGACTGGACGCGAGCGATCGGGCGGAATACTCGGGATCTTCACGGGACAGGTAAAATTTCTCTGGTGCCATTGTTAAGGGAGCGTAGATGCTGACTTTGCTAGGGAGCACAATGGGTAAGTAGGCATGGGTAGAGAATTAGTTCTCTCCAATCCCCTGGTCTCACTCATCGTGGCTAGATAGATTAGACGGGTACCTACAAGAGCTACCGCCGAATGAGAGACCGAGTTGGTTACTTAAAGACGAGCTGTTGGCCGATAACCAGTCATCACGATTGTACTTGGCCGAATTTTCACAGCCTCTATGTACTGCAGTCCAGCTGATTCTCGTGGACCTCCTGCACGTGGCCAACATCACGTTCGCTGCCGTCGTTGGACATTCTTCTGGAGAAATAGCAGCCGCATATGCTGCCGGCTATATCTCAGACAGCGATGCTATTTACATCTCATATTTTCGTGGCTTTTATTCTCATCTGGCAAGAGGAGGCAATGACGAGAGTGGCGCAATGATGGCGGTTGGTACTGACATGGCTGATGCCGAAGACTTGTGCGCCTTTCCCGAATTACAGGGTCGGCTAACAGTGGCTGCTGTCAACTCCAGCACCAGTGTTACCCTCTCGGGGGACGAAGACGCCGTGATGCTTGCCAAAATGGCCTTTGAAGACGAAGGAAAGTTCACCCGGATGCTAAAGTTTGACAAAGCATATCATTCCCATCACATGCTTCCCTGTTCCGATCGTTATGTCTCTGCACTGGCCGCCCATATCAAGCCGCATTCCTACAACCGTAACATAGGGGCAACCGGGTACTCCTCCGTTTACCAATCGGGCCCATCTGCCCAGAACCTGGAGTCATATGACTCTACGTACTGGAATCTGAATATGGTCCTTCCCGTCCTATTTTCCCAGGCCGTCTCCCGTTCTATTGGTGGAAACGCTCGTCCGACAGTAGTGATAGAAATAGGACCTCACCTGGCGCTGAAGGAGCCAGTGTTGCAAACAATGAAATATGGCGGTATCGAGGGTATTCCATATATATCCATGCTTCGGAGGGGCCATGACAGCCTAGAAACCGTGTCCGGTGCTTTAGGCGCTATCTGGGCTCATGCTGGGGAGTCCTCGGTCAACTTTAGGAACATTGTTACGATGAGTTCACGGAAGCCAACCCTAGTCAAAAGTTTGCCAACATATCCTTGGGATCGTCAAAGGGTTCATTGGTATGAATCACAGAGTTCCAAAGCTTTCAGGCAGAACAGCTCGCCTCCTCACGTACTGCTTGGGGCCAGGTTACCGGAGAGTTCTAGCCATGAACTACGCTGGCGGAATATGCTGTCTCCGCGAGAAGTCCCTTGGTTAGAACACCACAAGCTCCAAGGAGAGGTGGTATTTCCAGCGGCAGGCTACGTGTCTATGGCGATTGAGGCATCCATGTGCACGAAGAGAACTATGCCGGTGCAGTCAGTGGAAGTACAAGATTTAGTCATCGAGCGCCCGATGACCTTTGAGAATACCGAGACTACAGTGGAAAAACTGGTTACCCTGACGGGCGTACAAGAAAAGATCCATGATGGAATGATCGAAGCCCAGTTTCACTGTTATACTACAACGGCCAAGAACGCTATAGGGATGATTATCACGGCTCGAGGTAGGGTTCGACTGAATCTCGGCGATGCATCCTGATCTGTCCTCCCGTATCAGACGCCTGAGATCTTCCCCATGGTCGATGCAGATAGCAATAGACTCTATGGCTCGCTGCGGCATCTGGGTTATGGATACACCGGGCCATTCCAAGGACTTTCGGCTATCAAAAGACGCTTCGGTGCATCCAGGGCCGTACTCGCCAAACCAGATCGCTTCGAGTACGATAATCCGCCTCTTCTCGTGCCGCCAACACTACTTGATTGTGCTTTCCAAAGTATTTTCGTGGCCTATGGTCATCCTGGAGATGGTATGATTAGGACGCTACATGTTCCCAATTCTATTCGCAAAATAATTGTCAATACCGACTTGATGCGGAAAGCTTGGTCGCAAAACTCCCAATTCTCGCTTGAGGGCGTCCTAACTCCGAGCCCTACAACCCCTGTCCACGGCGATATTATGATTTATGCATCTGAACCGGGTGAACCGAGCCGAGGCATTATTTCGGTAGAAGGGTTATGCGCCGTGCCCGTGCCTGGCGAATTGGATCCTGATGACCGAAAACTGTTCCAGGACGTATTATGGGGCTCTTACGAGCCCAATGTCCAGTTCCCTGTGCCAGACAGTCCTGAGCAGGCCATTGGAACTATTGCGACTCGGATTTCCTTCCGATATCCCCGCCTCAATATTTTGGAGGTTTCTCTCGAAGCCTACCCCATCGCAGATTCTATCGCGGAGCGCCTAAAAGACTGTTATCAGTCTTATATCATGGTTCGACCGCCACAGTTTGTGGACAAGGACAACACGCTTTCCGATAGCATAGCCGGATTCGAACTTTAGTTGCCGACTTGGAGAGCGAGTCATTCTTGCATGGGTTGTCGTCTCAGGATCATGGGATAGTCATCGTTAGTAGGATCGATCGTCTGCTGGATGTTGACCGAAATGCGTTGAGCAAGCTGCACATGTTAATGAAGCCTGGGGGCTATCTCTTAACAACGATACCGGCCAACGAACAAGTAAAAGCCCATGCACATGCTGAGCCTGTGGAGTATAAGGAATTCTTCGAATATATTTTGCGAGGCGAGTCTTTTAGTGGGATAGACAGCGCTATGGACCTTCAGAATCTTCATGTTGTGTGCTCGCAAGCAGTCGACCATCGTATCCTCGCCCTGCGTGATCCTCTTACCTCCACACCTGCCACACGGCTTGCGAATACTCTCTACATCCTTTACGACAATATGGATTCGTGCGCCCAACTTGTCGCCGAACTGAAAAGTCTCACATGGCGGTGGTTTGATGACGTGGTTACCGTCGGTGGATTGACTGCCCAGGGTGCTGCTCAGGTACCCGGGCAGGCGGTGATACTCAGCTTGTTAGATCTACGAAGCCCTCTACTGAAGAATATCGCAAGTGATACTCTGGAGGCGCTCAAAGCTCTTCTTGGCGGATCTCGGACCATTCTTTGAGTGACAAGAGGTTGTAACGGGCCCGACCCCTACGCAAATCTGATTGTCGGCTTCGGTAGAACATTACTGCTAGAAAATCCCTAACTCCGTTTAACTTTCCTCGATGTCTATCCCGAGATATCCATCACGGCCGATTGCTTAGCTACTTCGCTATTGCGGCTACGTCTAGCACAAGAGCATGAGATAGATAGGGATAGCCCCTCGGACAACATTCTCTGGTCGATGGAGCTTGAAATAGCTTTAAGTAAGAATGGGGTGCTCATGATTCCGCGGATAGTTCCTAGTCGGGAACGCAATGACCGATAAAACAGTGACCAGCGAGAAGTCAAAACAGAGATACAAGGTGATAGTGTCATTCTCGATGCTGCTATCCGGGAAGACAGTTCTACCTACACCTTGGCTGCAAAGGCAAAATGGAATATTTTTTGTCGTTCGCCAAATGAGAATGTTGTCGACATATCGGTCCGATATTCGTCTCTTCTCGCTTTCTGTACTAAACAGAACGAGTATTCCTACCTCGTCCTTGGACACGGCGTAAAAACGGGACTGCGCGTTATTACGGTATCAGACGTGCAGTCATCCCATGTTCGTGTCCCTGAAGACTGGTGTGTCAAGGTCCCCGAGACTCTGCCGCACGACTTAGAGCCCCAACTTTTGTCTGAGATTATCTGGGACCTTTTCGCCTCTACCCTGTTGCCTGAGGTGTCTAGTAGCGACGTTATCCTACTTCACCAGCCGCCCCCTTCCTTCTACCCATACTATCCATAGAACACCTGGAGGGGATAACCTTGCGATCCATGCTACCACAAGCGCCCCTGCCGAAGTAACGACGTCACATGGTTAGTTTCCCTGCTGGCATATCCATCCAAACTCGACTCTAAGGTCCATCAAATCTACGCTACCCAAAGATATCTCGGTCTTTGTCTCTCCTATCCCCTTCCCTGCGCTCAGATCTCGCGAACTCCAAGCTCGTGTCGTATCCTGCTTGCCAAATTGTCGAAAACATGTTTCTTCGGCCATGATCTGTCGTCATACAACTTCAGTATTATCCTCACATACACCACCGGTAATGGTTAGGCGACTCCGAAGCAATTCCTGGTGTTGGGCCTCCCTGGTCTCAGATTCTGCCGATGTAATAGGCGTGGCCGATCTAGGAGGAGCTGATCCATCACCATCGATGGGTTCCATCGTGGATTGGACGTCCCCTCGGAATATTCATGCTATCCTCCGCCCTATAGACGAAACTATTGTCTTCTCTCCCGATAGGACGTATCTGCTCGCTGGCTTGGCCGGAGATCTTGGACAGTCACTGACTACGTGGATGATAGACCATGGAGCTAGATATATTGTCTTAACCAGCCGACACCCTCGCATTCGGAACGATTGGCTTGAAAGTATGGGGCGTCGAGGCGCTGTGGTAAGAACATATTCTAGGTAAGGAACCCACATTATAGCGCGAGGAAGAATCACACTAATCTTCCGCGTCAGTGATGTCACGGATTACCCATCGTTACAGATGCTGAAGCTGAGGATATCAGAGGATATGCCGCCTATTAAAGGGGTTGCCAGTGGTGCAATGGTGCTGAGGGACACGCCCGTCACCTCGATCACCGTTGAGGGAATGGAGGGAGTATTGGCACCAAAGGTTAAAGGGAGTCTTAACCTACACGAACTTTTCATTAACGACGATCTGGATTTCTTCGTCCTATTCTCTTCTGTTGCCGCCGTTGTTGGTAACAGGGGACAGGCGAGCTACTCTGCCGCCAACGCCTTCATGTCGAGCCTAGTGGCGCAGCGCCGAGAGCGAAACCTGGCTGGTTCCGTTATTCATATCGGGGCAGTAGTCGGAAACGGTTATCTCACCCGTCAAGTCAGCCAAACCATACAGGACTACCTCCTGAACTCTGGATATCTATGGATGTCAGAGAGGGACTTTTACCAAGTTTTTGCCGAGGGTGTGATGGCTAGCCCACCAGGGCAGGACAGCAACGGCTTTGAAGTGATGAGTGGACTCAATCTACGAGCTGGACAAGATTCCGATTATGTTTGGGCCGATAATCCCAAGTTTCAGCACTGCTTGAGTATTCAAAGGTCGATTTTACCATCTCTGGACAGTGCTGAGGCACCCATCTGTCTCAAAGACGCTCTGGCAGGAGCATCGAGTTTGGATGAAATCCACAGCAGTCTTGCAGGTTAGTTACACTCGACCGTGAAACCCGCCACACTCGCCCGAAATATGCTAACACACACCTCGCTGGTTGTTGTTAGACGCGTTCGTACAAAAGCTTAGGACATTGCTTCTGTTAAATCCTGACATACCCATCCTTGAAAGTTCTACTGATGAGCTAGGCATCGATTCGCTTATCGCCGCAAGCCTTCGAATGTGGTTCAGCACTGAATTAGACGTCGATATCCCCATCATGAGAATCCTAGGGGGTAACACGGTCACAGAGCTTGTTGAATACGCCGCCTCGAAGATCGAATCAGCGAATGCGAATGCGTCCGGCGCAGATCACCTAGCTATGTCAGATACTAGCAAGGGGCCCTCTCGGTCGTCGGATTCTGTAACCGACATGCCGCCTGTACCGAGTCCGGTCAGCAGCCCTGACCCTGATGTCAACCCATCGGATACGCAAATGATCGAACTACAGGGTGGAAACCTGGCGAGAAAGGTCCCTCAGTCCTTTGCACAAGCGAGGTTCTGGTTTCTACAGTCGTTGCTCGATGATAAAACAACCTCGAATGTTACATGTCTCCTATCTATTACCGGCGCACTTCGAACAGCTGACCTCGATGGTGCAGTGAAGATGGTTGGAGAACGCCACGAGGCCTTGAGGACGAGGTTCTTTGAAGAGAGTGGCATACAGTGGCAAGGCGTCATGAAGACCTCTCTCCTCGAACTCGAACTGGGGACGCTGACTGACGACGACGATCTGGATAAACACTATACAGCAATAAAAGAGCGTTGCTTCGACCTCGAGAAAGGAGAGACAATGAGGATCTTGCTTCTCACCGTATCTTCAGAGTTCCATTACCTTGTAGTATCCTATCATCACATCATCATGGACGGTACGAGTTTTATCGTGTTACTTTCAGAACTGGCCGATCTTTATGCTGGAAAGACCCCGCCAAAGGTCGGTGCTCAATATCCAGAGTATTCGACAATACAGCGTGAGAACCTGTTACGAGGCCACTTCAAGGATCATATCGAATACTGGAGAAACGAATACCGGGAGATACCGGCGCCCCTGGCAATACTGCCCATGTCTCAGGCTACAGCACGGGAACCAATGGCAGATTATGACTTCCACAGTGCCGATACTGTGGTAAGTAGTCGCCTTCAAGGCCACATACTGGAATTGTGCCGGAAAGAGAAGAGCACGGCTTTTCACTTCTACGTCGCAATATTCAAGGTCATGCTCACCCGTCTAAGCGAGGCTGAGGATTTATCGATTGGCATTTCACATGCAGGCAGGACGGATGAAACGGTCGGTAGTATCGGAAAATATCTCAATCTTTTGCCTCTCCGCTTGCGCTCGCCAAAGTCGGCCAGCTTTTCGGAATCGCTTAGCGAAGTCAAGAAACAAGCCAACGCTGCTACAAGCAACTCGGCAGTACCCATTGACGTCTTGTTCTCGGAGCTGGACATTCCCAGACACACAAGGCATAGCCCCTTATTCCAAGCCTTTGTCAACTATCGAAGAGTCAACGAGGCACAAAAGTTTGACAATTGCACCATCAGGGGCGAGAGGTACACGATAGGACGGATAGGCTACGACGTTTCGCTCGATGTCATTGACGATGCCCTCGGCAACTGTTCCCTCATCTTGATGGTCCAAAAGAGTCTTTATGCCCAAGAAGACGCGACGACGCTGTTGTGTAGCTTGCTGAAGCTAGCGGATGTTTTTAGTCAGGATGCTTCCCTGCCGGTAGGGATGGCCCCGTTGTATGATAATGGGATGGTTGAGGAAGCTTTGGGGATGGGCAGAGGTCAGTCGCTTCTCGCTAAACATGTGTTGTTGAAATTTGAACGCAGCAACGTAACAATGCAGCGCTTTACTGACACAGTTACATACTTTATCCCGGGATACCTTTCGATCCACAGTGGGACACTATAATCCATGCTCTAAATCATCTGTCGCAGGTCGACCCATCGCGGGTGGCCCTCAAAGATGGGTTAGGATACATTCTTTCCCGTGAGAGATTGTGTTCTGAGATTAACCGCATAGCGTGGGGCCTTCCTCGCGTCTCTGCGATTCTGAAAGAGTCGGGTGCTTCCGTCGTGTTGGTCCATTCCGAAACGAGAGACTATATCCGCTCTCTCGGCGCTGATGATACTGTCCACTTCCTGGACATCGATGCCCTTCAAACGCAGGATGGACGAGGACCCATACCTAATCGCGCTAAAGGGGATTCTACTGGAGTCATCTTGTATACGAGCGGGTCTACTGGAGTGCCCAAAGGCATCGGCCTGTCCCACCGCTCTATTCAGATGCATATGGAGGGTTGCATTTCTCAATGGGGCCTTGATGAAGAGGTCGTGTTGCAGCGGAGCGCCTTCAGCTTCGACTTCTCCATATTTCAGATATACCTGGCGCTTCTGACAGGTGGGATGTGCTACGTTGTCCCCAAAGAGGCTAGGGGGGACGGTCTCTTGATTGCTAAGCTCATCAGCGGAGAGGGAATCACAGTGACAGGTGGTGTCCCGACAGAGTGCCTTACGTGGCTTCAGCATAGCGAATATGCCAACTGGAGAGCGTCGAAGTACAAGATGATGGTATGCGGGGGCGAGGTGTATATTCCTACGCTTGTCCGGGCGTTGCGACGAGTCGGGAGAAACAACCTGACGGCGATGAATATATATGGTCCGTCGGAAGTGACGATAGCTGCCACTGCATTCGAGGTCAAGTATGACCTATGCCGGGAGGATGTTGAGGCCCCTATACCGATCGGCTTTGCACTTCCAAACTATTCGATTGCCATCTTGGACGATGATCTAAGGCCTGTAACTGTCGGTGTACACGGGCAGATTGCAATTTTAGGACCGATTAGTAAGGGGGGTACGTCAATGGGAGCACAGTAGATGGCCAGAGATTTGTGGACTCTACGTTCGTGTCGAGGGGAGCCGCGGGTCAACAAATGCATCTTACTGGTGATCGTGGTCGGTTTCGTCGCTCGGATGGGGCACTGCTATTTGAAGGTCGGATCGCCCATGACACTCAAGTTAAACTTCGAGGAGTCAGGATCGATTTACAAGACGTTGAATCGGCCATCGTCTCTGTAGTGAAGGGCTCCATCATTAGCGCAGCCGGTTCTGTTCGTGGAAGGGACGGGAAGTTTCTCGTGGCTCACGTCGTTACCAAGCTGCCGGCCAGTGAGTCCGGCTACACTTTAATAGGCGAAGAGGAGAAAATAACTGCCTTTGACGAATTGCTGCAGAGCTTACCCCTTCCCCCTACCATGCGACCGGCCGTCGTGATACCCCTTGATGCAATGCTATTGACGTCTTCGGAAAGGTTGATAGGCGGGCAATAGCAGCACTGCCACTTCCAAACAACTTCGACGCGTTTGAGTCTAGCAATACAGGTTTAAGCATCGCCGAACTGGCATTGGCAAATTTGTGGCTTTCTGTGCTGATGGATGGTGATATACCGGTTGCTCATCCTATTAGCGCCGAGTCGGACTTCTTCCGGTCTGGAGGTAACTCAATTCTCCTAATGAGACTGCAGGCTAGGATTATGGACTCCTTCGGTGTCAGGCCATCACTTTTTCAACTCTTCAGTGCTACGTCCCTAGGGGAGATGACTGCCAATCTTGATACCGCCGGGGCAACGGCTATTGTAGCTACGCGGCAGCAAATTAACTGGAATCACGAGATCGAACTCGACCTCTCCTGCCCAATTCCTTCTTCTCCAGCAAACCGGAGCCGGGTGTCAGGGACGTATGAGGACGTACTTGTATTCTCGCCATGTAGAACAGTCGTGCTTACCGGCGCCACCGGCCACCTGGGACAGTACATTCTTTCCGCCTTGCTCGCTAATGAGCATATACAGCGGATCTACTGCATCGCTGTTCGGTCACCGGGCCGGCTCAAGGCTATATCAGACCCCCGTGTACACGTCTATGGCGGAGACCTGACGCTCCCTAGACTAGGTCTTGAGCCCGGGGACGCCGAGACGATATTCCAAGCCGCTGATGCCGTCGTGCATAACGGTGCCGACGTGTCGTTCCTGAAGACATATACGGCCCTCCGCAGTAGCAATGTGGACTCCACCAAAGAGCTGATCCATCTTATTTCGAAATATCTAGGGGTGAATTCGCAGCGTGAGTGCCGCCGAACCTTTCATTACATTTCGACAGTCGGCGTCGCCCAGCTCCAATCTAGTATATCGGAGTTTAGCCCAATTCCCGCGTCATCTATTGCGGAGCCTACCGACGGGTCCAACGGGTACGTCGCATCAAAGTGGACTAGCGAAAGAGTGCTCGAGCGCCTCGCCGGCAAAATGCAAAACACCGACTCGGGAAGCGCAGACATGCCGCACATCGTAATACACCGACCGTCCTCGATATTTGACTTGGATGCATGCGAACCGCCCAAGTTGGACATCATACAGAACTTGCTTGAATACAGTCGGAGACTGCGGGCGACACCGAAAGATCTCAGCTGCTGGTGGAAGGGCTACATCGACCTTATCGGAGCAGAAGATGTAGCGCGGGGCGTGGTTCAGAATCTGATTAGGTCGAGCACGGCAACTTCTCTAACCCAACATGCTTCTTACGAACATCATAGTGGTGTGCACGAGATAAGGGTAGAGGAGCTGCGAACGTGGCTTGAGAAAACACACGGCACCCCTTTCGAGTCCCTCCCCGTCGACAAATGGCTTGTAGAAGCGAAAGCACTGGGAATGCATGAAGCTGTCGCCACTTATGTGGAATCAATAGTACTTGAAGATGGGTTGATTGTCTCGCCGAGGATTATGAGATAATTATAGGTAAACTGCTGGCTTGGAGGTCGAACTGCTTTGCTACACGGATACTTTGGGGATCCCCTTGGGGCCCCTGTAGGCTGTCACTGAACACGCCGATGACTACGTCTTGGCTCTGAGAGTCCAGACCCTTGACCCAAGCACTTGTTGCGCGTGAATAGCACTGGCCGTTAGCGATTCTACCACGGATTTCGAGATCATCTATACGGCTGGCTAGACTGTCACAGCGACTGTTGAAAATGGCGCTGGGAATGGCGACGCCCCAGACTGTGCCAAAAGTGCGGATAAATGCCCATGTGGCGGATGATGATGCTGTATCCTTTTCTTCCAAGGCTGCTTGTACTGCCGGTAGGAGCGTGCTGAGAGCTAGTCCAGAGCCCAGATCTCCGATCAACTGAAGCCCGACTGACAGACCGGCCGTACTGTTCCCATCCAGAAGAATAAACAAGCCTGCTCCCAAGGCCACCAGCAAGAAAGCCGCAAGGTGGATTGGCCTGTACCTTCCAAATTTAGACAGCAGAACGCCGCCGATTAATCCTGCAGGAACAAGAATGATAACCGTGGGTAACAAGAGCACGCCGGAGTGAGTGGGATCATAAAGCTTGGCGCCCTGGAAGAAAACCGGGAGGAAGTAAAGGACCCAAAACGAGAACAGGGAGTGTATAAAAGTGAGGAAGAATGCAACTGACGGAGTCCTGTTGCTAAAAAGATGAGGTGGTGTCATAGGGTTGACATACTATCTAGAGGACTTGTAGGCGATAAAAGCGGCCATTCCAGCAAATCCAAGCAGCAAGGAGAGAAGAACACGCTCTGAAGGCCAGGAATAGCGTGTGCCACCATATGTGAGCGCAATTGAGATGGACGTGACCGACGCGATGAGTACTACGTTACCAGTGTAATCGATGCGCCGCATGAAGCCTTATCCAGGTATAGGTTATCTTCACGACGTCTTCAGACGACACTGGAATAACATGCGGCTGTAGGAATATTCAAATCTCCAGGTGCTAGATCGTGCCATGACAATAGGTAAAGTACTTTGTTTGGTCGTGTTATCTCCGTTGTTACTTGCAGCTCTTGGTCAACGTCGCAATATGAAATGTCCGAGACTCAAGGTGGTCGTGTCAGAGAAGCCTTGACATGCAGGTGACAAGTTACAACCAATATTCATCCCGCAGGTGATCCCTACGTCAACCACCACCCTCCTTTACCTGCCTCACCCCTCATCGGACACATTCTTACTTTGTATCATGATGAGCTTCTACCTTAAGTCTGACAATAAAAATCCGGCTTCTCCCCGTCCAGTCACCAGTTATATCTTGAACCAATTGTGTAGCTCTTTGATACGTATTTTTGAGTCCCTTTGAAGAACAAGTTATTTTAATCAACCATGGCCAAGGCAGAGCGTGTCCTTCGTATTTCCGGGACCTACCACCGTAAACAGGGCGTCTCCGAGAAAGAGTTCCACGACTTCCTTGCTTACCGACACGGCATTGAGTGTGCCAAAGTTCATGAGAGACATGGGATTCTGAAGTATGACATGGTTAGTTAAAGCCTCTTGTGGTCGCCATTATTGGAACTTGACCCTCCTCTCAGTACACTCAACTAATCTTGGCCCTACCGGGGGGCCCAGATATTCAACACCACCGCGACGCGAGCCCTAGGGAAGAGCTTGAATCTCCCATACAAACTTAATGACTATGACCTACAGATAGAATACTACTTCAAGGATGTGGAATCACTACTGGGTATCTCAGGCGACAAGGACTTTAAAGTCCTGCATGGCGAGGCCGAGCCTTATGTGGACTTGACCACGACGAACATCACAGTAGGTTGGGTCGAGGTCTACTTGGACAACGGTAAATTGGTGAATATCGATAGCGACGGCAAGACCAGTCTTTACCCTTCGTTCGAGGAGATGTCGGATGTTCCGCTAGCCAACAAGCCTGCGGACAAGTACTACTGAGCTAGTCAAGCCTCTTCCAGATGCTTTCCACAGTTCTGGCCACATCACGCATACTTAATAAAGGGCCTAACCGGTGTCTTGAAGCTTGAATCCCGCTCTTTGTGGTTTTATTCTCCTAGGCACGGAATGACACTGGTGATCATGTATGTATGGCGATTGGTACCGGTCACAATGAGAAGTGTTACGACTATTTTTCATACCATAATTTACGATAACTACTTCTACACGCTCGTTGGGTGACCTGTTGTCGTAGATTATATCGATTGAGCGGAACAGAATCCATCAATCAATTTTGGTTCAATTCAAGAAAACTACCGGTGAAAGAATCATGCGCATCATAACGTTATCCCGAGGTTTGTAGATGGTCAAATTAATCTTCGATTGAAGCGGTTCGACCTCGTCCGAGGTCATCATAATATATTGTCGTTTTGCCCAGCCTACTTAACCACCAGCTAATGCGCCACTCACTACAATATATATCAACGGCAACTCGGTAAAAACAAGCCTAAGCTTTGTCATGAACAAAAACCTATCAAGTGCCGCAGATAGATCCATCTTCCCCTGTTTTTCCTGCTCTTCGTCACTTTTCATAATAGTCGTGATCAGGCCCCATGAAAACGGGGCATTGACTAGATGCGACAAAAAGCATACCAGACCTACCGCGTACCCTTTCCACATGGGTACACGATGATACACATTCCAGCCGAGGGTGAAGTAGGACGTGAATTCGAGCAAGATGATGACGGGAAGGGCACCTTGGACGTATTTACGCATTACGTGCGGGGCAAAACTTCTGGCGGTGCGATTGCCAGTCTCGGGGGCATCGTGCATGGATGAGAATATAAGCAACTGATCAAAATGGCACATGGTTCTATAGAGTTATTAGTACCATTATCTGATGAAGATGTCTACTCTCACGTGTACATCACACTGGTGTGTTGTGGCGTCGCTCGACTTACATGGCAAATGTGGTCGCCACGGGGACAATGCGTGCCAGGGAAAGACCTATTTGAGAAGCCATACTGCCAAATTCGTCGCGGCTTGACAATTCTTTTTCGTTTTTGGTGGAAAGGAGTGCCTACACTTAGGTAGGTCGATATTTGGCTACCAGTAGTCCAGGACTGGTTGACGTGGGCCTCTTTATGCCCACTAAACCAACCAAGAAGCAACCAACTACATAAGAAGGACCCAATGGGCTGGCCGGGCGTCTATAATGGTGCGAGGGAGTGGCACAGGTGGTTTGTTATTTTCAATGAACATGGTTGGATACGTCTGTGGCCGAAATTAAGATGCCGACCACCGAATTAATAGACCGAACATTAATTGACCGAATAAAGAATAAATCACCGAAACCACCACGGGGGTGGGTGGCATTATCTTCCTATTAAAAGGAACGGTGGGCCCCTAGAGTAACAACCCGACGTAGCATCCAGCGGGTGCAGCCTGCTTTGGTCCCTTTAAAGTTGCAGTTGCAGTTGCCATTGAAATGACTTCATGAGGAGAGATGCGAACATGAACCGATGTCAACATGAGAGATGGACAGTGAATCCCACGCCAAGCCGTTTCCATGGGCGTCACCGCGCCACCAAGCGGCAGTTATCTGCACCTCCAAAATTCCTGGGGCCAATCTTGGCACTACGGATTCGGCCCCATTGCCCCTCCCGCTCGACGCCGACCAGGTGCTGGTACGTACTGTGGCAGTGGCAATCAACCCCTGCGATTGGAAGATGCCCGACAACTTTCCCTCTATAGGCTCCATTGGCGGCAGCGACTTTGCCGGCGTGGTTGTTGCACTCGGGAGCGATGTCCCGGCTAGCCATCCTGCGATACACATAGGCGACCGAGTGTGTGCGGCGCCGTACACGGATCTAACCCGGCCAATCCTTCTTGCGCAGCCGACATCAAGCAATACACGAAAGGGCGTCTCCGCCATGTAGTCGATATCATTGCGAACCAGGAATCCTTGAAAGCTCTGCTACGGTGCCATGGGCCGTCTGGGAGGCGTCTATGTCGGTCTTGAACTCCTCCCGGATGCGAAGCCTGCACGGCAGCTCGTTACGTCTAGCTGGGTGATGGGACAAGAAGTTGCTACGGTCCACATCCGGTACAGGCCGGGTCCGATACAGGTCTACGAGCCGTTATAGAAGGAGTCGCGCTACTACGAAGTGGTGTCTTTGCCGGACAGAAACTAGTGTATTTTCTATAGGCTCCCGAGGCACGGGCTGGAGGGCTTAGCTAGCGGCGGTTAGAAGCTCATTAACAAACGTCATATTCCGGCGTAATGACTTCGCGCTCTAGGTCAGACCCCCTGGACCATCTTTTTCTAAAGCGAGGACCACGTCGAATACTTTATGAAGCCCGTCGCCACCGTCCTTGACAATGGACGGATCCGAATCTGTCCGGTCCCCACCTTCTCCCACGTCTACCGTACCGGGAGGACGTTCGGATCCAGCATTAACCCCCTGTTGGCGTCCGATCCCCATGGATTTTTCGACGCATTGAAAACTGTGCAGAAATATCCGTGCCGTAATAGTTGTCTGTAATACGTTTCCGCTCCGCATATTAAAACTACCGAAACGGAACTGGGGCAGAGCGGCCAGCGGCTGTTGCACAGGGCCCCCTCTGATGTCAGACTGCAAAAGTTTGGCCAGGTAGTGGAATATTTCACTGAAAATGTCGACTAGCCGGGCGTAACAGGATATCATAGCACATATAGTGGCAGTATCCAGGGCAGCAACGGGGACGGCAGTACCTGGTGCACCGGATGTACGGAGGGTACTTGCTCTTTGAAACGAAGCTGCTCCGGGACCCGTCGTTGCCTCCCACCCCCTTTCTTGGACCCTGTCCCTGGCCGGGTTTTCGGGTCCTCGTGTTTTTGACCATGTGGCATAAACTGGCCGTAAGCCCTCAAAAGGTCGACAAAGACCTGTGCTTTGGTCAGAACATCATCGACGGGCAGCGCACCCCCAGAGAGCCTTGTATGGGGTTCCTCGATGCCGCTGTTCCCGCTAACACCGAACCCTACTTTGGCACCAGTTCTGATGTGGTTAAACTGGTCCTTGAGAAGAAGATGCAAATCCCAAAGTTCTTGTGTGAACTCTTCTTGATAATTCTCCCATGTCACAGCCGACTGCATATGTACGGTTGAGTCCTATGCCCAACGAGCGGGCGCTTGTCTCGCCAAGGCTTGCACGATACGAGAGACTCTCTGTAAGTCGTTTAGTTTCCACGACGGGATTCCAACAATGCATTGCCATCTGACTGACTCGGTCCCAGCATCAACAAATATCACGAACAGTCTCTGCGGTGTGACACCCCACTCGGACTTATCGTACGTGCCTATTGTCGCCGTATTTCTTGCCTTGGCCACAACGGCCTCGTTGCTCCGCGCGACGGCACGAATAGTGGTACATGTTCAAGTGGGGTGTGACGATGCCTCCATGATACTCGCATTGGTTTGTCGCTCAGTCTTTCTCTCCATTGTCGTCCTAACTAACATGGCCAATTTGTTTTGGTCGCGATCAGTGGGATACAATTCTACTGTAGGCACACAGTGGTCACTTTCTCGTCTTTGCTTCCGCTGACAGCGTCGTCAAAGTGAAACCATTAGGCTTTGGCCTTGACATCTGGGCGGTTCCTCTAGATAATGTTTCCAAGATCTTATTGGTAAGAGAACCACATGCCTAATACCTGATGTAATACAATTACCTACTTGGTACATTGGACTAATGCCCCTCACGTACCGGTCAGGCCCAATATGTGACTGGGTTATTGTACACGACAGCACGATACCTGATCCGAGTATCCATCCTACTTTTCTATCTCAGGATCTTCACAATATCCATGGCAAGGAAACTTGCACCATACACACTAGTCCTCATAGTGTGCGAGGGAATCGCTTTCATAGTGCCGACGATATTTCAGTGCTCCCCGATAAGTCTGTTCTGGGAAGGCTGGGACTTGCAGCATCCAGGTCATTGTGTAGATCTCCAATTGTTGCTATGGGTCAGTGTAGGCCTAGGTATAGCCTGCGACGTTTGGATGATCGTTTTTCCAATAGCATTCATATCCAAGCTTAAGCTTGACATGGGCGCCAGGTTGCGCGTTTCCGTCATGTTTGCGCTTGGTATAGTGTAAGTATATCCCTTATAATGTTGTCATGGTTCCCATTACTCTTACTGACCATTATATTACCTACCTAGCGTTACTGCACTCAACGTAGCCCGCATTGCTGCTCTGAGGGAATTCTCTCGCTTAACAAACACAACGTATGAGTGTATGCCCTAGCTCAAATGTGATGCAGTTGTAGAACCTACTGACTGTATCGTAGTGGACAGCGTTCCGATCGTTATTCTTTCCGTCGTTGAGAATTCCATTGGCATTATATGTGCCAGTCTGCCGAGTGTTTATGGGCTCTACAAGTACCTCCAACTACGAAGACGAAGATTTAGCAGCCAGAGCTCCTCCTATTTCATTACTGACGGCCACAAGGTAAGACAACAGAAGGGCCCTCGCCGCGCAACAAGTTCAGAGGCACATATAATGCCTGGACCGGAGTCTACTATCCGGATGACCAAAACGGTATAGAGCGAGTCTGTTCCCTATGAGCCAGGCCGCAGCGTTCCTCTGGATGATCTACCTCTTGTCGACCCAAATCACGGGGCAGTAGGCATCCGGGCTTAGGCGTGATCTAACCCTAACCCGATATCTTATAGACATAGTATATTACAATTAGGGTTGAAAAATTAGTATATAGTATTTTTTACTATATATAGTATTACTATATATAATATTATTAAAATATAAAAGTTTAATTATTATAATAGTATTAGTATTAATAATTACTATATTATACTTTTTATAATATTATTAATTATTATATATAGTATTATTATAATTACTATAAAATTATTATAAGTTTTTTTTTAAGCTTAGCATGTTTTAAAAGTAAATATTACTAAGGTTAATTATATTAAAATAAAAATATTTCTTTTTTAAAAAGAAAAAAAGAAAAAAAGAAAAAAAGAAAAAAAAATATATATATATAGTATTTTTTATAGTAATTTAATATTACTATATACTATAATAGTATTTATTATATATAGTATTAATATAGGCATTTACTAACTATATATAATAGTAGTATTAGCATTTACTACAGTAGTATTACTAATTTTTCAACCCTGACCACAATAAGTTAAAAAGGGGCGGAGTTACAGCGCTACAACATAAAATTGTCAGGCCAGGGGTTAAATAGCTACCGAAGGAATGAAGCTTTGTCTGTACAATTTTCAATAGGTACATAGATACCTATTGACGTTTATGGCTTAATCCAGATCTTACTCAAAACTAATGTCACAGTCTACACTGCCGGGGGGTCCGTAATAACTTATTGTTATTGCACAAAGGAGGGAAGGTTCCTCTGAGAAGCAGAGGTCTCCTGTATCTACTTATATAGGCGTTTTGTGTAGACTTGGTCTGTACACGTAGGCACAAAGACCGGAACCGTGCCAACTGAAGTAGTGAACCGGACAAAGGTAGTATCTAAACTGTGTACCTATTCTAACGGTGAATATGATTGGCTTACCTAACCCGTTGCGTCAACCCCTACCACCCTACGCACCGTAGGCATAAAAAGCTAGCTTGCCTTCAGAAGAGGCTGCCGTTGAACTTGCAAGTGACGATCGAGAAACGCAAATGTTCGTTGCTGAGCCAATCGCCAGGCCCCCACCTTACCCTGTAAACCACCGTCTCCAGGCTCGTCAGCGATCCATACGTCCTTCTCTGCTTCGGACAAGTGGGCCAGGTCTTCCACTACCCGTACGGTGGAGATGTCTGGCCTGGTATATATGGTTCTGGACGCACCAGAGACGAGCACTGGGCAGCGCACCCGGGTCAAGAATGGCGATTTATCCGACTCTCCCCGTAGTGTCCAAAGACGCATATGACGGAGGGCTGCTGAGGGTGTCGCCAGGCCGAAAATTGACATGCAATGTTGCAACTCCCAACGAAGTTGAAAGTTTAGGACACAGAGAACACGCCATAGGCTATCTATAAAGCGATCACTAAGCCAGCCCGAGACCCACGCGTTCACTGGCTTCTCTGGCATACGATCGGTAGCTAGATCCCACATGTCATAAATGGGATCGATCGCAACGCAAGCTGCTACCCTCTTATCTGAGGCGCTGCGAAGCGCAAAGTAGGCACCCATGGAGGCACCGGCGATACCGATGCGGCTGTCGTCAAGATAAAACCGGTCTAGAAGAGTGTCAATGTGATTTAACACGTGGTCGATCACAACCTCCCAATCCGGCCGCATACTAATTCCATGGCGTCGAAGAAATATGCCCTGGCCGGGCCCATCGAAAGTTACAACAGCATAGCCGCGCTCGACGCCGGCAGCGGAGAAAAGGGAATAGAGTTCCTCCTGCGTCGAGTCGGCCCCACCACATATAATGAGCACAGGGACTCGACCGGGAAGCCGCCTGTGTGGAGGAGGAAGATAGAGATAGCCGGGGAGGCAGAGTTCGTCTTGGTACGGTATCGACAGCGACACCACTTCCCCGTCGAAGAATTTCGAGGCGCGGTAAAATTGCGTCACGCTCTTCTCCGACAGTTCGAGGACACGAGGGTCAGGGGCTTCACCTCGACTATTGATCATATATTGCGCGGCCGGGTAATAGTTGGAACAACGAATAAGCGCATCTCGGGCAGCGATGCGGTCTCCGTCCTGCAAGGCTTGAGCCGCGTTGGTCTCGGCCCTCTGGGCATGACGAAGGCAGCCTTGGCACCAGCTCCCCGAGTTCGCATCTTTGATCTCCGAGGCAGCTTCCAGGCACTCGGCGGTTTCGGCACCACTAGAGGAGACAGCGCCTAGGATGCGGATGAATTCGAAGTTGAAAAACTCGCTGGTAAAGAACCGATGCATATTGTGAGCAGATCAAAACGAATACCTCGACAGCCGCGCGTGATGCAAAGTCAGCCTGGAACGACCAAACCACGCACCATTAAGCGGACATGGCCAAATACAGCTGTCGCATGCCTAGCCTTGACATTCAGTGTACACTTACGGGGTGGGATACGGGTAATTTCAGACAAACAGAAGGGCAACAGAAAGCGAGTGACGGAATGGTCGGTGCATACGTCGGTCGATATTCACCGAATTAAAACACCGACACTCGTTACCTGATGGGGCGAATACATACCGTAGGTACCTACCTACCTACACAAAGCAGATGGCGGTTTACTACCATCTCGTCGCTCTGATGCGTGATCAAGGTCCGGTGATGCAACAACCATTGCGGAAGACATAGGAGCGCACCGAACCCCTCTTGGCTATCAGTGGCCGTTATATCGTAGCTACCTTAACTATGAAGGGATCAACCAAGTGTGTGCGTGTGACTCGTACGAGCCTACCTACTAGCCTGGGCTGGAAATGTGGCGCAACTGTGGCTGCGAGGCCTTGGCAGCCAGTTGTCCCACGTGACCTCCTCCGGGTTTATCTTCCGAGAGACACGGAGGGACCAGCCAATGAAGTGATGAAGAAAACAAGGTTTAGCAATGGAAGGTAGCGGTATCCAATAACCGATTAAGCGGGTTTGCCTGCGCGTGGCTAGGCAGACCCGTGAATCGTGGCACCAGCCGCCAACGCTACGTTCGACGCGCGACAGGGGCATTCCATGCGTAGATGGATATTAGCGTCTGTAACGCCCTTTTACCGAAATAACGATACACGGCTGACACGTTCAAAAATAAAACTGACTCGTTCTTCTAGATTTGATCGACGTCACTGTGGGTCAACAGTATACACCGCTGATTACTAACTTGTTGCTTTGTGACCAGAGGAAGTACGAGCTCGTAGGGGCAAGAGATTCGAGAACACCACCTTTCCCCCAACGCCTACTGTCCGATCTACAGCATTTTCCTCAAAGTGGAAATGAAGAACTGGGGGAGTCTCAACCTATGCGTCCTTGCTACGCGTCGTTGAAAGGATTAAAGTATTGCGGTTATTCAGCGGTGGTGGTGAAAGTGTGTGTGGTGCTTTGTTCACCCTGCTCACTAGAGTCACTACCTTCGTCTGAGGCTTGAGCGAGCTATCTCCACTGCAACGAGACTTGGCTCCAACAAATATCTCTTGGCGGAGATAGCTTGAGATGATTCAAGATTGGATGCAAGATGAATCTCACAATGTAAACTACCGTGATACCACGGTCAATACAGCGGGGAATTGATCTATTTATATAACCTATTACGGTTCTGGTCTCGGTGCCTACGTGTACAGGCCAAGTCTACACCGAAACGCCTATATAAGTAAATATAGGAGACCTTTGCTTTTTAAAGAAACTTTCCCTTTTTATGCAATAACAATAAGTTATTATAGACCCCTTAGCAGTATAAACTATAACAGTTTATTGCACTTTAAAAAATTTTTATTAATTACTATTAATAAAACTTTTAGCTAAATATATTTACTATACTATACTTATAATAGATTGCTATAAACTTGCTACTAAAACAACTTGCACTTTATACTTATACTGCTACCTACTAAGTAAAACTTATAATATACTAATATAAAGCTAAAAAACTACTTACTTATTAATACTGCTATAACACTATTATGCTTACCTTAGTATACACTTTAAAAGCATACTATAAACTTTAAATTTAGCAATACTTTGTTTTGCTAACTAACTTCTTTTTTTTTACTTTAGCCTTAGCTTAATAGTATTAATATAATTTTAGCCTTTTTCCTAGCCTTTTAGCAAACTATTTATAAGCTTAATACTAACTACTATGTTTTTATTAACTATTTTAACTATAGTAAGCTAGCTAGCAAAAAGCTATTAAAAATCTTATAGCTTATTAATAATATTATAGTAAGCAAATTTTAATAAGTTACTAAATTATAATAATAAGCAAGCTTAAATAATAAACAACTTAAATAGCTTTAATAACGCGTAAGCAAATTAAAAGTAGCAAACTAGCAACTTTACTTTAAAAAACAATAGCTAAAAAAAAAACATACTAAGCTTTAAAACAATTTTACTACTGCTAAAAAACAATATTAAAATATTATTAGCAAAAAAAACACTATTATTGCTTAGCTAAAATAAGCAGTATAGCAACGTAATAAAGCACAACAAAATAATATACAGCTTTAAGCTAAAATAGTAACGTTATAAAGCTAGCTTAGCGCTGCTTTATAAAAACCCGCTTTAGCCTTACTACCTAGTACACTTATAGCTTCTAACCTTATTACTCTTATATTTTAAATTACATTTCCTTTTAGCGCTACTGTTTTGCTTACATATTTTATATATAAAAAACTACTACACAATTAAATTAACAGCCCCCTTTTCTTTAATAAATTAAAAAAAAATAATAAAAAGCAACAAAAAAAATATATTAACTAGCGTAGCTAACTTAAACTTAAATTTGCTTTAAATAAAAACTACTACTTAACACTAGCAAATAAAATCCTATTTACTTACTTTAGCTTTTTTAATACAGCGTTTATATAAGTTTAATTATAAGTTAAATAAGTATTAAGCAACTTTTTTAATAACTCTAAGTAGCCTGCTAGCTAAAAAAACTATAACAATATGCTAGTAAACTTAAATATGTCTTACGTTATTATTAACGTTTACTTAAAAGCTATTTAAAAGTTTAAAAAATTAAAGCAAAGCAATGCTTTATTTGCTAGCTTTATTTTTACTTTTATTTAACTTGCTAATAAAAGCTAACGTATTTCTTTATAATAAGTTAAATAGCTTTAAGCTAAAGTTAACAAAAAACTTTAAAACGCCTTTATTTTATAAACAAGTTGCTTTAAACTTAATAACATTATAACTTAAATAAACTTTTTATAATAGCTTTTAAACAATATTGCTAACTAGGATTTTTACTTAAACTACTACGCTTTAGTATATAACTTTACTTTATTAACTAATAATTATACTTAAAAAAACTTTATAAACTTAAGTAAGCTTATAATAACAAAACTTTAAGGCTTTTTTATAGCTAAAAAAAAAAAAAGCGTAAGCAACTTAAGCTTTGCTAATATTATAATTAGCTAAAATACTTAGCTATATTTTATAAATTATTAAAAGCTAAAAAATCGTAAAAAAAAATAAAAAAGTTAATACTAACTACTTAAATTAAGTTAAAAAAAAAGTAGCCTCTAGCTTAAGCTGTAGCTAAAAGCGTTATGCAAAATTTTAAAAAACTAAAAAAAATTACTTATATATATAGTTTATAAGGCCTAATACATCTTTTAGCTTTAATACTTATATATTTAATAGTAATAATACTTTAATTTTATATTAAACTTTTATTAACTTAAGCTATTTTTTTTATAGTTTTATTAATACTTTATTTATATAAACTTATAACCTTACTTTTTATACTACTGCTTATTTTTATACTTTTTACTTTGCTAATAATATAATAGCTAAAAAAGTTACTTAGTGCTGCACTATTTAGCACTAGCTTAAAAAGTATATTAAAAATTTAAAACTATATGCTTAGCTATTAAGCAATACTAATGTTATTTTAAAACTTTTTTAGCTACGCTAATATAACCTAGTTATTAACTAGCAAAAAAGCACTTTTATAATTAAAAATAACATAGCAACAAAAAAGCAAATTAAAGCTAACTTAACGCTGCAATAATAAAATACTACTAAACCTAGCCCTAAAACACTTTAAACCTTAATTTTTTTTATTAATACTACTGCTTTTCTCTTAACAATAAAATAAAAAAGTACTACTATTAACTTAATACTGTTTACTAAGTTTATAGCTATTATAAACGCTTTTTGCTAAATTCTAAATAATAGTATAGCTGCTAACTATTACTTAGTAAAGCGCCTTGCTTTTAATACACTATTAATACTTTTACGTAAACTGCTTACTAGCAAAAATATTTTAAAACTTTAGTTTTTTTTACTTAAACTTAAAGCATATTATAATTAAGTATAAAAAGTGCTTTTTTTATAGTAAATAGCTAACAAAAATATTAATAAATTTTTTAAATATAAAAACTTTTTTATAAAAAAAAAAATACTTGCTAGGCTACTAGCTAAGTATTATAACTTACTTAACGCTTTTTTACTATAAAACGTAAAAACCTTTTTTTTTTACTGGCCTTATAATTATAAAATTAACTTTGTTTTTAAAAAAAAACCTTTTAGCGCTATAGTATAACTTATATCTTTTTAAAAGTTATTAGTAATTTAAAAGTACTTAAACAATTACTTAGTAAAAAGGTTTATATGCGCTAGCTTTTTATTAGCAGCTACTTTTATTTTCTTAGCTAAAAAGCTAAAAAAAAGTATATAAGTTTACGTTAACTACTATAGCTTTAATAACATTATAGTTAAAAACTAATACTTTATTTTACTAATTTAAAAAACTTTAAACGCCTTATATAAAGCAAAATTTTATATTAAACTTAATATTGTTATAGCTTTTAATTGCTTATATATTGCTTTTAAAAACAAGTAAAAAACAGCGTTTATTACTAAGTTTAGCTTATTTAAGTGCTTAGTTGTAAACTTTAGCATAATAAAAGCACTTAGCAATTTTTAGCACTATATTAACTACGTTTTTTTTAATATTTTAAATAAGTATGCTATAGCATATTTTAATAATATTTTTATTTATAACAACTTAAAAAAAAAGCATAAGTAATACGTTTGCAAAGTACTAGCAAAGCTTATTAAAGCTAGCTTTATAATTAACATTATAAAATGCAAATTTAGCATTATTAAAACTAAGTACTTAAGCTTTATTATTTTAATAAATAAAATTAATATAAACCTTGCTAAAATTAAAGCTATTATAATCTAAAAACTATTAAATACTTTTTAAGACCTATAATAATTTATTAGCTTTATAAACTACTATTAATACTTTATTAAAAGCTTTTTAGCAATAGTACAGCTTTTTATAAAACTTATAAGCAAAAAAAAGTAGCTAAGCTTGCTAGGCAAACAGCTTTTTACCGCTTTTAAAGCGCTTAAAAAAGCGTTTACTATTACTTTAATTTTTGCTTACTATAACTTTGCTAAAAAAACTATAATAAAAGTTAATATGTTTAACTAGGCATTAAGTAGCATTTTTTACTAATTTAACAACAAAAGCACTTAATACTTAATTGCTTTTTTTTTAGCAAAATATACTTTAGCTAAATATAATTATAAAATTTATAATAAAAAGCTTTTAGCAATTATTAAAGCTTTTAAAAAATAGCGCTTAAAACTTTAAAAGTATAAAAACGTTATTAAAATTATTACTAACTATAAAAGTTTTTAATACTTTGCTACTATAAAGCTTTTAAATTAATAATAAGTTTACTAGTTAAAATTTTTTAATAATTTTAAGTTTTAAATTATATACTAGCTAAAAACAAAGGCTATAGTACTTAATATACTTTTTTAACAACTTAGTAATAAGCTAGCAAGCAAAATAAATACTACTAATAACTAAATAGTATATAAATTTTAAATACTATTTATACTTAATAAGTAAGCTAGTAATAATAAAATATTAGCATACTTATAACTTATTAATAACGTAGCTTTAATTAATAAAGTGCTTAATAACGCTTATATATAGTTATTGCTAGTTTTTTAAATTATTGCTAAAATTAAAGATTTAAAAATGCGCTGCTTTTTAAAACTAATATAAAAACGTTTTTAAAGCGCCTTTATAAACTGTACTATTAAATAAAAACAAATTTATATTAAAAATAAGGTTTTTATTTTAAATAATAACGTTGCAAAGCTTAAAGTAATTTTATACGCTTATAATATATTGCTAGCAAGCTACTTAAAGCAGTTTAAAACTATTAACTTAGTTAAACATATATATACTTAGCTACAACTTAATAGCAACGTTAAAATGTTTATAAAAAAATGCTACCTTTGCTAGCATATAAAAAATTTACAAACTTTGCTAGCAAGTTTTCTTAAACTACTACCTATTTTATATAGGCTTTAGTTTAATATATTTATTAATTTTATTAAACCTTTACTAATATATAAGCAAAACAAAATTAACTATAAGCATATTTTAATTATTATTAATAAGCTTACTAAAATATAATACTTTATTTTTATTAAAAATATTATAGCAATAACGCTTATAAATGCTTTTATTTTAGTAGTATATTAACTTTATAGCGCTTTTAAAACTATAGTTTTAAACTAAAAGTTATAATTTATTTTAATTTTTTAAAAAAAGTTAAACTGCTGCCTAGCTATTACCTTATTACGTTTTATAGCACACTACTTTAAAACTAATAAGCAAACAAAAATTATAAACGCTATAATAAAACAATACTTAAAAGCTTACTATAGCTATTATTAAAATAACTAAATAAACTAGCTACTACTAGCTAAATTTATAATAAATAATTAAATATTAAAAGCTACTAGCTTTAGCTTATTTTTTGCAAATTATAGCTAGTACTTATAACTTAGCACTAAACTAGTAGCGAACTTATTTAAATATAAAATAAAAAACTAATAAAATAAGTTTTTAGCAGCTTTAAATGTTACTAAGTAAATTAAAAAAATAACTACTTAAGCTTAGTTGTTTATAGCTAAAGCCTAAACTTGCTATATAAACGCTATTAATATAGTACATATTAACTTAATTTAATATAAAAAAAAAAATAAAGTTTAAGTTAGTATAAAATACCTTTGTACTTTAAAACTGTTGCTAAAGCTAGCTAAAAAATAAATAAGCTTATTTAATATTACTAAAGTTTATAAATAAGCTATTGCTATTAACTTACTTTAATAATATAAAGTTTTTTTAATATTTTATACTTTATTAGTTTGCTTAGCAATATAAAAGCTACCTAGCTAAAACGTGCTAAATAAGCCTTATAATAACAAAGCAAAAAATATAGTTATAATAAAATATAATAAAAAAAAAAAACTTTAATAGTTATTTAATAAAATTTTTAACTATAAGCAATATAAAACTAAAAGCTTAATATATAAAGTTAAGTAGCTAGTATTTTACTAGCTATTATAAAAACTAGCATATAACCTAAAAAAAAACAAAGCTAAAATAGTAGCATTTTACTAGCATAACTTAAGCAAACTAAAGCTACTAAAATAGCTTTAAATGCTATAAAATAAAACTAAAACGCTAGCAAGCTAATTTTATGCTTTTAGCACGCTACTACTAAATATGCTACTATGCAGCTTTTTAAATTTTTTATTAAAAAATCTTTAAAATTTTTTTTATTTTTTTTATTTTGCTTTTAAAAAGCTAACAATATACTTTTTAGTTACTTTTATAATACTATTAAAGCTAAAGCAGCTTAACTTTAATAAACTAACACTATACTTACTATAATTAAAGCTTTTTGCTTTATAAACAAATAGCTAATAGTATATTGTTAAAAAGCTTTTAAACATTTTTAATATTTTTTATATAATAGTTATTAATAACTATAGCCTAGCAAATAGTAGCAAAAAACTAGCGCTTTACTTTTTTTTAGCTAGCAGCTTTTATATTGCTAAAAAAAAAATAAAGCAACTACGTATTAAACTAAGTAAAAAGCCTTTTACGCTTTTTACTTTTTAAATATAAATTAGTAATAAAAGCAAGCTTTTAGCAACTTTAAAAAAACTACTAGTAAGCAATTTTTATACTTTATAATATTATTAGTAATAATATAATAATAAGTTATAAGCAATATATACGCTTTTAAACTTTTTTATAAAAGCTAAACTGTGCTTTAAGTAAATAATTTTTTTTATATTTTTAAAAGTAACTATTAGCTTTATTACTATATTAAAAGCAGCTTAGCAAGTATTGTTAAAGTAAATAAAACTATAAAACTTTTTAAAATTTTTAAAATCTTTATTATTGTTGTTATTATTGCTCTTTTAAAGCGCAGTAACCTATAACAAAAGCGCTATTAAATTTTAAGCGTTTTTTAATATATATATAGTTAGCTACGCAGCTTATTAAATATATATAAAGATTTTTTTTTTATTTTTTTTTACTTATTGCTTTATATATATTTTTATGCTTAACGTATTGCTTATAACGTATAAACAAACTAGCAGCAAAAAAATAGCTAATTTTAAGCATATTGCTAGTATGCTAGCTTAGCTTTATTTTTTTATATTTTTTAATTAAAGTTTAAATATAATAAAAACAAATCTTTTTTACTAAGCAAACTAAATAGTAAACAAGCATAATATTATAACAAAAAAGCTTTAACTTAAAAGCGTAGCGTAAAAAATTAAAAGTATAATAATTAAAAATAACTAATTATAAGCAAAAAAGTAATAAAAAAAAGTAAAAATAAAAAAAAAATAAAAACAAATAAAAATAAAAGCGCAAATATAAAAATTTAAAAAGCATAACAATAAACAATAGTGCTTATAAAGCAGTTGCGCTATAAAAATAAGCCCTTTTTATTTTAAAAGCGCTCTTGCTACAAAATGCCTACTTTTATATAAATGCTTTTTTTTAAAAAACGCAGCCTTGTTTTTTTTTTTTATTTTTATTTTTTATATATAGCTGCAGTTAGCTACAATTTAAAAAAAAAAGTACTATTACAGTTCCGGTCTTAGTGCTTACGTATACAGGCCAAGTCTACACTAAAACGCCTATATAAGTAAATATAAAAAACCTCTGCTTTTTAAAAAAACCTTCCCTCCTTATACAATAACAATAAGTCATTACAAACCCCCTAGCAGTGTAGACTGTGACATAACCTTTAAAAATAAATCAACATGTCCCGCTTCATCCTCCAACTGCTGCTCACCAGTTCCAAAGGTCCTTCCTCATCATAGGAGCCCACCATGAGGTTCTTCGATATCCTCTCATCGTGTCTGGCCACGGCCGCTGTCGTGTCTGCCGTCCCTACACCGCATACAGAGAAGGACAACGTTGTCACGGATTCCGTGTATGACTATGTCATCGTGGGCAGCGGTGCTGGAGGCGGCCCTCTCGCTTGCCGGCTTGCCGTTGCCGGTTTCAGGACGCTCCTCATCGAGGCCGGCGGAGAAAACAACGGCAACCTCAACATCTCCGTTCCTGGCTATCAAGCCGCCGTCACTCAGGATCCTACACTGCGATGGGATATCTTTGTGAACCATTACCAGGACCAGAACCGGGCAAAAAGAGATCCCAAGTACACCTACGAGTATGCCCCTTACCAATACCATGTCGGTCCCAACCCCCCAAATGGAGCCAGAGAGAAGGGAATCCTGTATCCCCGAGCCACCGGCCTTGGCGGTTGTGTTTCGCACAATGCCTTGATCTGGATCACTCCTCATGATAGCGACTGGAAGACCATCGCGACTATTACCGGCGACGATTCATGGAAGCCGGCCAAGATGAACAAGTACCTCAAAAAGGTGGAGAAATGGCTTCCCACCCAGCCAACGGACCCGACCATTGTTCTGGGCGACCGACAACTTGCCCGGCATTACGTCGCCGGTGCAGAGGCTGCAGGGAAAAGTATACCTGTGCTCTCGGCGCTCGTCTGGCTCGCCAGTCTGCTGCTGCAAAGCCCCAACAACAAACTGAACCCCTCAAGGGACGCTACTCAGGGCTACTTCCAAGTGCCCCTCACTATAAAGACCGGCGAGCGTATGGGAGTCCGCGAGTACATCCAGAGAACTGTCGCGGAGGGATACCCTCTCGAAGTGCGGACCAACTCATTTGTCACAAAGATCAACTTTGACACAACGGGGAACAAGCCCCGAGCGACCGGGATCGAATACATGGAAGGCGAATACCTTTATCGAGCAAGTCCTCTGAGTGGCCGTGCTCCCCGGAGTAAATCGTCAGTCAGAGCCGCAAAGGAAGTCATCATATCGGGGGGCACCTTCAACACCCCCCAGCTCCTCAAGCTTAGCGGTATTGGCCCGGCGAACGAGCTGAGGCGGTTTAACATCCCCGTCATCAAGAATCTCCCCGGTGTCGGAAAGAATATGATGGACCGTTATGAAATCCCCGTCAATGTGAAACATTCCGCCAACTTTACCCTTCTAGACGGATGCACGTTCGACATGAAGGAGCACGACCTTTGCTTGAAGAAATGGTTGGAGAAGCCGTACATCGCCGGTGCTCGGGGAACGTATGCGTCCAATGGTCTCGCAGCCATGATGTTGAGACGATCCGACTTTGCATCGACTACCGATGTCGATCTCTCCATCTTTGGGGGTCCCATCAACTTCCAAGGTTATTTCCCAGGATGGCACGACGTCTCCGTGCGCGACCATCTTCACTTCTCCTGGTACACGCTGAAGGCGCACACTCGCAATCGTGCGGGAACGGTAGAACTTAGGTCATCCGATCCCTTGGACACGCCCCTCATCAACTTCAACTACTTTGATACTGGCACAACCGCAGGCGGGGCAGACGAACTCGACCTCGGTGCCATCATCCAGGCCATCAGAAGATCACGTGATGCTCTAGACGCTTACAAGAACTACCCCATCTTTGGTGGTTCTAAGTTTGTGGAGGAGAAGCCGGGGGTCGAGATACAGACCGACGAGGAACTGGGCCAATACATCAAGGATGAGGCTTGGGGCCATCACGCTTGTTGCACGGCCCCCATCGGACCTGACGCCGACCCAATGGCAGTTTTGGACTCTGAGTTTCGGGTCAGGGGTGTCGATGGGCTGCGCGTGGTTGACGCTAGCGTGTTCCCCGATATTCCTGGTATCTTTATTCAGTCGGCAATCTTTATGGCGAGTGAGAAGGCAGCCGATGCCATCCTCGCTGCCCAGCAGGCATCCACTAGGCTAGTCTAATGTCTAATCCTTGGTCTGTATAACCGCGTGGGTGAGTTGCACTGTTAATGTAGTTAGCGAGCTTTCGTTGGTCCTCTCGAAAAACTTGAAGTAGGTACCTACCTGTAGACTAGATTTAAACCTTAATAATTTTTGGCTAGAAAAGACTGCCGCCTGGCCTTGGCGCAATGTGCTTTGCTGTCTACAGTTGTACTGTGTAAAGTAAAGTAGGTAGGTTTTAAACTAAGGTGCCTCCACTATGACGTATCTGCTTCAATTTCAAACTCCGTCTGTCTATGAGTTAGAAGGTAGGCGCCTCTGGACATAGTTACCATCCTGAGTAATGGAGCAATGGCCCCAACTACATTTTTGCCCATCAAAAGCTCATATACCTATAACATGACAGAAAGACGTACACTAATCAGAAGTGATCGTAGAAAATGGCAGTTACTTTACTGCTATCTTTGCCGCTTACGAGTAGTATGAGAGTACCTTGTCTTCAGCATTTGTTACGATCGCGTCCCTTTGGCTAAACCAAAGCGTGACCAAACACCCCGCTCATGTGCGGGGTAGAAGAAGCCTTAATAAGATTCTTTTTAGCTTCCAAAGCTGACAACCTCAAACTTGCCAAGACAAGCGACACAAAAATAAAAACCACTTATTCCAAGTTTTCGACCATTGAAGGCCATCGTTCTAGACTAGAAACCAATAGTTTGATATCCAGTCTAGATCACTTGCTTGACCCCTGTGCTGTTATTTTAGTGTATCGGAACGCCGGAATGCCCAACTTGGTGCAGAATAAGTTGTTAGTACATCTGGAAAAAGCGTTGCCAACCCTTCCGTTTTCCTCAATTGAGGAAGGAAAGTGTATATCATCCCGGCAGCATCCGTTAGGGTGGAAATATATGTACTGGAATCGGCTAGGTTTGGATACTTTTTCCTTGTCGCCGTCAGCCTCTTCATCCTTCGTCTTCTCCAAACGTTCGTGGGGGCACAACTTTGCAAGCCATTGCCTCCAAAACATTTTCAAGAGAACCGAGCTTAGATCGCGCTATTAAGCGAGGCGAAAAAGAGTGCCGAGACGGTGGGAAAGTCTAGACTTTTACAGACCAGAACAACATAGGTAACTGGGTTGTACACTATCTCAGCCCTTAAACTTGGGACTTTCTAGCTAGCCTTTGGCGATTAAGTAAGGGGAGTAAGGTGGCGAGCCTCAACCCGCAACATATCTAAGATTTGTTTTAGACCGTTTCGCGTAGCAGAATCTCCGGCCTGCGAGGGAAAAGCACATGGCGCAAGCTTGGCCGCTGACTACTAAACGTACTACTTGCTGCAGAATACAATATTATATTCCACGTGTGAATCCTTTCAAGAGATTGGGAAGCAAAAATAGATAGATACATTGTTATCAATTTACTATAGATCTTGTGTTCAAAGCCTTTCCCTACGGACCCTACACACTCTATGGGTGCCGAGGTTGTCTTCCAACTCCTCCAACTCCCGTGACCCCACCAGGACGGTAGTGAGCGAGTTTCTAGCAGACAGCTCTTCCAGCTACCGTAGTATTGTCGGCAAGTCGGCAACGTAGAAACTCATGAATAAAGTCGTCCATTCTTCATGTCGTGAAAATTATCCTCTTTTATTCCAGTCCTAATCCTGATACGACAGTCTACGATCTAGTACCTGTATATGATCATTGGGGTCTAACCCGTCTTGGTAGGCGCGTAGTTAATATCTTGATCTTGATCCTTGCCGGCAGGGAACCAGGCTAAGCCCGGTAAAGACGGGACTTCGTAAACCTCTTTTAGTGCAACTCTCTAGTACATAGTAAAACGGAGTGCAACTCTGGATATTTCTCCAGCAGCGACGAACGGTCACCAGTTAGAATCATGTAATGATCAGAAACACTCACGCTAATAAAGCCTTCTCGCTACTCTAACGGCTTTCTATCGTCGTCTTTGCTGGCGAGGCTGGTTAAGCGAGCTTTTTTTGGAACACAGCTAAAATCACACTACTCGGAGTCATGGGCATCTACCTAGGAATGTAGAGTCCAGTATGTAGAGTCTAGACGAGGGAACCATAAACGACGCATTCAACCCCGCATTGTCCTGAACCTCTACGGTATATAAGGGCTAGTCAGTCGGCATCTACTCAACATGTCGGATCATCCAGTCTGAGCTTACCCTTCAAGCCTCAAGACGGTCGACATCATCCAAACTTTGGTTCGTCACAGAGCCCCGAGGAAGTTATATCACCTTCACGATGGTTCGCCTCAATCCTTCAGTCTGGCTTTTGGCCCCAGCCCTTGTGTCCGCTGCGGCCCACCCGAAGGCCAGGACGGTCGTCGACCAGCCAAACGACGTCCTACAGGACTGGGCCGACCAACTGAGGAGTATGGCACCAAACTCACTCGGTAACTTGACGCCCCTGTTCGGAATACCTCGAACGTTCGACTACGTCGTGGTGGGTGCGGGTACCGCAGGTACTGCCCTTGCCGTTCGCTTAGCCGAGACCGGTGCCAGTGTTGCCCTTGTTGAAGCTGGTGAGTATCTCCAAATCCTGCCTCCTTATTACCTGTGATCCATATGCGCCTGATGTTGATATTATCAAAGGTCAATACTATGATTTCACAAATCCCATCCTCAGCAGCACGCCAGGGCTGGATGTGTTGCCCATCGGCAGCGACCCATTGAACTCGAATCCCCTTGTGGATTGGGTCTTTGTTGCAAAGGACCAGCCAGGTGCAAATTACAGAGACATTCACTTTGCCAGAGGAAAATGTGTTGGTGGATCGTAAGTCACAGCTCACCCCTATGCTCTACTAGGCTGTCCGCAAGAGCGACGTTCGACGTTGTGGAATGAAGCGAACTAATTTCGGCATCACCAGATCTGCGTTGAACTTTATGATCTACCAGCGTCCTACCGTTCAGTCTATGGACGCCTGGGCCGATGAGGTCGATGACGACAGTTACGAATGGGAAAACGTCTTGCCGTACTATGAGAAGAGTGTTCAGTTCACGGGCCCCAACATGCTGAAGCGCTTCTCCAATTCGACCCCGTCGTATAATCCCAGTGCCTTTTCACCTACCGGCGGCCCTCTCCAGGTCACATTTTCCAACTACGCCCAGTCCTTCTCTACCTGGCTGACGGCGGGTTTCGCCAGCATCGGCATTGGTGAGGCCCCAGACTTCAACAGCGGCAGCTTGTATGGTGCGCAATACGCCCCCCACACGATCGCCCCTACAACCCAAACCCGCGCCAGCTCTGCGACCACGTACCTGAAATCCGCCATCCTCGGTGGTCTGTCCAACCTGAAAGTCTACACGGGAACCCGGGCGGAGAAGATTCTCTTCAATGCCAACAAGAAAGCTACCGGTGTCCGAGTCAAGACCGGACTGATCTCGTACACCCTGACCGCCACCAAGGAGGTCATTGTGTCAGCCGGGGCCTTCCAGTCTCCGCAGCTCCTCATGGTTTCCGGCATCGGTCCCCAAGATCAGTTGCAAGAGCATAACATCCCTGTCATCCAGGAGCTTCCCGGCGTCGGACAGAACATGTGGGATCATCCCACCTTCGGACCTTCGTACCCAGTCGACCTGATCACTCTTACGCGAGAGGCCCGTGATCCTATTTACCTTGCCCAAGTTCTTCTCGAGTATACCACCAGCCAGTCTGGCCCTCTCACCAACCCGGTCGCGGACTTCCTGGCTTGGGAGAAGATCCCCGCCCCTCTACGCTCCCAGTTCTCGCCTTCCACCCTGGCTAAGCTGGCGCAGTTCCCCGCTGACTGGCCCGAGGTCGAATACATCTCCGGCGCCGGCTTCATTGGAGATTTCAGCAACTTCCTACTGATCCAGCCCATCGACGGCCGTATGTACGCCAGTATCCTCAATGTTCTCATCACCCCCCTGTCACGTGGCAATGTGACCATCAACTCCGCCAGCACGGCTGATCTCCCCACGATTAACCCCGCCTGGCTCGAGGACCCGGCGGACCAGGAGCTTGCCATTGCGGCGTACAAGCGGGCGCGTCAGCTCTTCGCGTCAACCGGCCTAGCCCCTATTGTGGCCGGTGCCGAAGCATTCCCCGGTCCCCAGGTGCAGACTGATGCCCAGATTCTAGAGGCTATTAAGAACAGCGTGATGACCCTGTGGCACCCGGCTTGCACGTGCAAGATGGGTAAGAGCTCTGATCCTATGGCTGTGTTGGATTCCAAGGCCAGAGTTAGAGGTGTAACCGGCTTGAGAGTTGTTGACGCCAGTTCTTTCCCGTTCTTGCCACCGGGCCATCCTCAGAGTTCCGTTTGTAAGTCGTCCCACCTACTTTTATGGATATGGGCAGGAACACTAACACGTTTGCAGATATGCTTGCTGAGAAGATTGCCGAAGATATCATTAACGACAACTAAGAGAATCGCGATACCCGTGAAAGTAGGACAAGGCCTAAGAATTTGTTTAAGGAGTATATATATAGCCGACATTGTAAATGAAAATGTGTCAATCTTCATTCCTGGACCCTTTGTAAGCAGACCATCGTGACTGTTTGCTTTGTAGGCTGTCTGCTTTTATAGAATGAGTCAAAGTATAAGCTCTGAAAATCCGACGTCATTCCAAGACCAGGAGGTACCAGACTCAATTAGATACAAGGTTAATATGCAGGGCCGTTATGCATTATAAGACAAGCCGGATAATTTCACATGTCTTAGCTTGGTAAGGGTGTAAATTTAGCAGGAAAGAGGGTCCGATCCTTCGGACTTACTCCGATGAAAAAGGAGGGGCTGTCACTTTCCTCACACCTATTATTTTAAGGTTGTAACCCCTTTATTATTAAGACCCACCTAAACCTTATTTTAAAGGGTACTTATTAATTTATTTACATTTAAACAGATATATAGAAAATACATTACCTTGTTTTTAACTTTTAATTCTTTTTGCAAATCTCTTATCTTTTTTAGTGTCTTTAGTAAAGCAAAGGATAAATTAACAGTACTATATAGTTTAAAAAACCTAGTTAAAAAAATAATAAGCCGTAGTACTGTTATTGTGCTATAGTGCTAATTTGTTAACAAGCTATAAAGCTGTCCTTTAACTATTAAATAAGCTATAAAGCTATTTAACAACCTTTAAATAAGCTATAAAGCTGTTCTTTAACTATTAAATAAGCTGTAAAGCTATTTAACAACCTTTAAATAAGCTAAAAAGCTGTTAATCTAATACGCCGGAGCGCTATTTTTAAAACAAGCTATATAGCTGTTACCTTATTTTTTTAACAAGCAGTATTGCTGTCGCCCCCTTTTTTATTAATAAGCTATAAAGCTATTATATTATTAGTTTAATAAGCTATATAGCTATTATTTTATTTTATTAATAAGCTATATAGCTATTATTTTATTTTATTAACAAGCTATATAGCTATTACTTAAATTAGCTATAAAGCTATTTATAAGTTATAAAACTAATATAACTACTTTAATTAATAAAAAGCCTTACTATATAAGCAAAAAAATTAAAATTTACGTACTTTAATAGCTTTTTATTAAAAGTAATAGAAAATATTATAAAGCAACTACTTTTTAACCTAAGCTTTAAGTATTTAAATCTTTTATATTTAAAAAACAAGCTAATTATATTATTTTTATTAACTTAACTTATATAAGTTAAAATATTAAATAAAAAAATAAATAAAAATAAAATTATATAAAGATTAAAAAAAAGACCTTATTTTAACCTAGCAAATTATAGTTAGTTTACTAGCAATATATTTGTAGCTTAATAAATTTAATAAATTAAATAGAAGTTTTAAAAGGCTAAAGCTGCTATAGTATACTTAAATATAATTAAGGTAATAAACATGCTTTATAAAGGTTTTACTACTACTTTTTTAAATAGTTAAACTAACTTTTAAAATTTTAAAAATAAGGTATTAAAGCAAAAAGCAGATTTGTTTAACTTTATATTATTTAAACAAGCTTTTAAAAAAAAGTATTTAGCAGTAGTTAAAAATAAAAAAACTATTTAGCTTATAAATAAGCTTAAAAAACTATTTTAAAAAAAAAACAAAGCTTTTATACTTTATTATAATAAGACCTTAGCTTTATTAAAGAAAATAGGCAGCAAAAATATTTTTTAACTAAGAAATCCTAATTTTTTAATAATATTAAAAACCTTTACTTTAAAGTTTATAATAAAAACATTTGTTAATAGTTTTTAAAACAAGAATTTATAAATAAAAGCTATTAATAAAAAAGCTTAAAACTTTTATTTTTTATAAAAAGCATTTAATATAGTAAAAAGTGTATTTTAAGTTTTAAAAACAAAGCGTTAATTATAAGCTTAAAAAGCTAAAAATATAAAAATTAAGCTTATAAAAAAAATAATTTTAGCTAATGCTAGTATAAATATAAAAAAAGCTATTTAAAAAGCTTATTTATTATTAAAGATGTTTGCTTTATTAAGTACTAGTATATTAGTTAAAAAGCCTTAAGTATTATAAAAATCTTAGTTTTAAAATATAAGCTTTTAAACTAAAAGATAGTATAAAAGAAAAGCTGTAGCATTTAGATTTTTAAAATTTAAAAAATAGTAGTTAAGTAGACTTTAGTATGCTATATTTAATTTAACTAATTTACCTTTATAAAAAAGTTTAAAAAACCTACTAGTAAGCAGCAAAGAAAAGGTATTATTATTAACAAAAGTGTGCTTTTAATATAGCAAATATAGTTATATTAAACTTAAGTACACTGTTTTAAAGTTTTTATACTTAAAACTATAAAAATAAGTATAGCTAAAAGCTTTAATATTTTTAAATAAAAAAATAAAAAAAGCTAAAGCTAAAAGAAAGCAGTTAATATTATTTTTAGCAACAATATATTACTTTTTTATTTTTTATAATATTAAAACTAAAAAATATAATTAAAAAAATAAAAAAAGCTTTTAAGCTAATAAAATAAGCTTTTTTTGCTATATTTTAAAGATTGTAAATTTAAAGGCTATAAATTTAAAAGTTAATAAAAAAACTTTTAAAAATTTATTTAAAGAATTTAAAAAATTTAATAAAAATAGTAAGCTTAAAAAGATTTAAGTACAAATGTATGTTTTATAAAGTCTTTTAGCTAAGGTATTAAATAAACTTTTAAAAAGATAATAAAATAAAAAACAGTTAATACTTATTAAAACGCTTTTAAATAAAAATAAAAGCAAAGTATAAGATTTTTAAAAAAAGAAAACTAGTTATTAAGCTTAAAAAATTTATAAAAAGCTAAGTAAAGAACTATTTAATTATAAAACCTTAGCTAACTAAATTAAAATAAAAATAAGTTTTATAAACTTATTTTAAGTAAGCTTAAAAGCTTTTATAGCTATAAAATATATAGCTACTTAGATTATACTTAAAGTAAAATAAAAAGCTAAATATATAACTTAAATAAAAAAATTAACTTTTATAGTATTAAGCTTAATATTAAGCTTTATAGTTATTTATTTAGCTACTACTATATAAAAGGTTACTTTAATACTTTATTATTTAAAAAATAGCTAGACGTTAACTAAATTTTTTTTTATAAGCTTTGCTTAAATAGATTAAAAATTTAATATTAATATTATATTAAAAAAAAAAGTTAAAAAGCTAGGATTAAAGCTTTTAAATTTATTAAATTTAAAATTTTAAAAACTTTTTATAAAAATATTAAGTAAAAATTTAGCTAAAATATTTTACTATATTATTATAACTTTAAAAGTTATAAATATATAAAAAATAGTATAGGCTATTATAAAGACTTTAGCTTTTAAAAATAAAAAAGATAATAAGGTTTGCGTTATTTTAAGCTTTTTTTAGCTATAAAACGTAGTAGTAGTAATTAATATTTAATTAAGCATGCTAAGTATTAGCAATATAAAGCAAAAAGATTTAAAAGTTTATATTAAAAAACTTATTATAATTTAATTAACAAGTTATAAACTATTTTTTATACTAAATAAACTTTTTATTAAATTAAACTTTAAAGCAGCTTTTATAAAAATAAAAAAAGCTTTTAATTTAAATAAGTTAGCAAATAATTTAAAAGATAATAGCTTAAACAATTTTAGCAATTTAAAAAACTAAGCTTTTATTTATAACTATACTATTAAGTTGTTTTAAACTATTAAGTTATTAAGTTTAAAAAAGTAGTTATAAGTATTAAACTAAGATTTAGTATAAACTTGTTTATAATACTATTTAAAATTTATTATATAGTTAACTTTTTAAAATTAGTTTATTACTTTTAAAATTAAATAGTATATTATACTTTAAAGCTTAGTACTTATAGTTTAAGCAAGCAAGCTTATAAAATATTAAGCTTTATATTATTTATTTTTAGTATAAAAAACCTAGTACTAAGTTAGTATATTACTTTTAAAAAAAAAACTGTAAATAAAAGATTTATAGATTTAAAAATTATAAAATTTATAAATTAAAAGATTGTAGTACTTTTTTTAACTGCTTAAAAACTAGTTAAGCAACTTATTATAACTTTTAAAAAAATCCTACTAACTATTATAAAAACCTAGTTTAATAAATTAAATATATATTTAAGACCTTTAGTGCTAGATAACTTTAAAAAAAACGTTATAAAAACCTTTTATACCTACTAAAACTTTAATATATTAAGCATTATAAATATATAAGCTATAAATTTATATAAGCACTATATTAAATTAAAGCTTAAAGTAAAGCTATAAAATAAATTTAAGCAAAAGGTTTAAACTTAAATATAAAAATACTAAATAAATAAGCTAGTTTAAAAAAGTATAAATTTAAAAATATATAAAAGCACGATTGCTGCTAATAAAAAGCTGTTATTATAAAAATTATAACTTGTTATAATAATAAAAAACTATGTTTTTTTTTATTTTAATTTATAAAAAAAGCAAAAAATTATATTTAACTATTAAAATATAAAGAAAAATATGCTAAGTATTAAAATACTTTTAATAGTAAACATATATAACTACTTTAGCAACTTAAGCGCTAAAAGCTTTTTAAAATTTAATTTAAAGTACATATTTTAAGTTATATTAATTTACTTACTATATTATTATATATTTACGTTTTTAGTACTAAAATTTTTATAAATATAACTAACTAAAATGCTGCAAAGATTTTAAACCTTTGCTTTTTTAATAACAAAGCTTATAAAAATAGCTTTAAAACTAATTTTAAAGCTAAATTTAAAAAACTTGTTACTATAGCTTTAAGCTTTTAAAAAGCTAATACCTATATTTTTCTATATAAATAATATTTTTCTATTATATTTTAACTTTTGTAGTTAATAAAAATTTATTAAGCACTATTTTTTTTAAAAAATCTCTTAAGCAATATTAAAATTATTTTTTAAAAAAGTATATTTAAAATTTATTAAAATAGTTGCTTTAAAAGTGCTTTATTAAACTTATAAAATTTTATAAGTAATTTTTAAACAAAGTAAAAAAATTAAATTATAGCTTATACTTAAAAATTAAACTACTATTAAATTATTTTTAAAAACTATTAAATATACTTATAAATAAATAAAAAACTATTTTAAAATAGCTAAACTTTTAACTAAACTAACTAGGTTAGTTATATAAAAATAAAAACTAGTAAAAGCTTTATTTTTTAATTTTTTAAAAATAAAAGCATTTATAGTAGTTAAAATATATAGGCATATATTTAATTAAGCTATAAATAAATTTATAAATACTTTAAGATTTAAAAAAAGATTTTTAATTACTTAGATTTAAAAAGGCATTAATATACTACTAGTATATAATAGCTTTTTTTTTTATAAAAACCTAATAAAATTATAGCACCTATAAATAAAAGCTTTTAGTTATTATAAAGCTACTTTGCTAGCATATTAAATATTTTATTATACTACTAAAAATTTAGTTAATTATTTATATAAACTATAAACTTTTAACATTTTTTATTAATTTAATATATTATAAAAAAATATATACCTAGTAAGCTAATAAGCTCTAGCAACTAAATATTTAAATTAAGTATATTAAAAAAAAAAAAACAAGGTAGCTAATGCCTTATTTAAAACAATCTTTAAAATAAAAAATTGTAATAATATTAGTATGCTAAAAAAGCTTAAAAAAACAGATTATACTAAAAAGTAGATTTAGAAAAATAAAAAAAGAAAATATAAAAACGTACTTTTAAAGCTTTTAAAAGCTAAGGCTAAAGCTTTTATTTAAGCTAAATATAATATAACTACTTAATTAAATAAAGTTAAATTATATGCTTGCTTTTTATAAAAGTAAACTAATAAATTAAATAAATTTTAAAATTTGCTAAATTAAAAAGTATTTAGTTAACTAAATAAAAAAGCTTAAAATAGTACTATTAGTAGTTTTTTAACTAAGATATTATATTATTATTATAATAAGTTAGCTAAGTATAAATTTAAACTATAGTATGCTAATATTTGTAAGCTTTTAAAAAAAAGGTATTATAATCCTTTAAATTATTTAAGCAAAAAGATCTTTTTATAAAAATCCTAAAGCTACTAAATATATAATAACTTACTTAAATATTGCTAAAAAAGCATATAGCAGCGTTATTTATATTAAAATAAAATTGCTTAAACTTTGCAACTAGCTTATAATTAAGCTAATTATTTTTTTATTTAAATAATAATAAATAAATTAAATAAGTTAGTATACTAGCTTACTATAGTAAAAGATATATAAGACTATTATACTAAATATATAAAATGTGCTAAATTTAGTTTAGCAGTCTTAAAAGCTTTTAATTTTTTAATTATTATAAGAGCACTATTTTATATAATTATTATAAACTTTATTAAACTATTTTTTAAAACTAAAAATAAAAACTAATACTATTTTTTAATAATTAACTATTTTAATTATTTTGCTTAAGCATTTAAAATAAAAGATTACTTAAAACTTATAGCTAAAAAAAAAGTAACTAAATAAATATATTTTATAAGCATAATACTATTAAATATTTATGCTAATTTTAAAAAAGCATTTATTTTAAAAACTTTTAGTTATATACTAAAAAGATTTAGTACTAAACTAATAAATGTGCTATTAAAATCTTATAAGTTAGTTAGTATAATTAAAGCTTATATAAAAATCTTTTAATAAATTTTTAAAAAGCTTATACTTAAAAGTAAAAAATTTAATAACTAAAACTAACGTTTGCTAACAATAATTGCTTAATATAATAAACAAGTTATAAAGTTTATTAAATTATTTTTTATAAAAATACTATATAGTATTTTATTTTATAAACCTTTAAAAGCACAGTTTTTATTAGCAAACTAAAAAGACTTAAAAAGCTTACTAGCTTTAAAAAAGTTTATTTTACTATTTAAAAATAAGCTTTTGCAATTTTAAGATTACTTAATAATAAGTTTATAAGCTTTGTATAAAAAAATATTAAAAAAAATAAATATTAAACAAAAGCTTTAAAAATACTAGTATAATATAAAAATTTTTAAAATCTAGGTTAATAACTTTATTATACTATTATAAAACAGTAAATTTTAAAAGTTAATACTTTGCTAAAAAAGTTTATTTATTATTAAAAAACACTTTAAAAAACTATTATTTTATTTAATAAATTTAAATAGCTTACTAATAGCTTTATATAACTATTATAAAAATTTATTAAAAGTCTTTAAGCTAAAAGAAAGCTACCTACGTACTATAAAAAATCTTTTTTTGCTAATAAAAGCTAATATTTAGTTAAAATAATTTAGTAGTTTTATTTTTTTTTATTATTATAGCAAGGGCGCTGCACTTTTTTTGTCTTATTTTATTAGCTTAGTAAAAGTGTAAATTTAGCAAAAAAAAGAGTTTAATCCTTTAGACCTACTTTAATAAAAAAAAAAAGGCTATTACTTCCTTTATACCTATCATTTTAAGGTTATAACCCTTTTATTATTAAGACCCACTTAAACCTTATTTTAAAGGGTACTTATTAATTTATTTACATTTAGACAAATACATAGAAAATACATCACCTTGTTTCCAACTTCTAATTCCCCTTGCAGATCTCCCATCTTTTCTGTCTTAGGTCCGGGGTTTTGAACTCCGGCGTCGGCTAGCAAAAACACGCGGAGTCATCACCAGACCCGCATCAACAGCGCAAGGCAGATTAAATAAATTAATAAATAAATAGTAATACCGGCGTAACGCGTTGTATACGCTTATTTCATGCACACCTTGAACAATATATATTTTACTAAAAGCTTTCGCTCTGCTCCTAGCAAAGAATTATCCTATCCGTGAAAGCAGGTACCATGGCTTCCGCCACAACAACGCCACACTCCCTGCGGTACGGGTGGATCGGCCTCGGCAGCATGGGCGCCGCCATGGCAAAAAACGTGCACACGTATCTACAATCACAAAAGTCAAGCATCGAGCCGCTCCGCTTCTACAATCGCACCCCCTCGCGCGGCGACGCACTTGAGGGCCTAGGCGGCAAGCGCTGTGCTTCCGTCGCGGAGCTGGTGCGCCATAGCGACGTCGTCTTTATCTCGGCGAGCGACGATGCAGCCGTGGAATCCATCGTCAACCAGATCATTGCCGTCGGGGAAGAAAGGGCGCTAAATGGCAAGATGGTGCTTGACACCACCACCATCCACCCGGACACGACACGCGAGATGGCGGCAAGACTGACCGCGCACGGCGTGCACTTCGCCGCGACGCCCGTGTTCGGCAGCACGCCCGTGGCTGACCAGGGCGAGCTCCTCGTTGCCTTTGCAGGCCCGGAACACGTGTACGAGGTCGTCGCGCCGTTGATCAGGAACTCGATCGCAAGGGAGATCCTTCGGGTTGGGCCAGAACCGGAGAAGGCGACGCTATTGAAGACTACAGGGTGAGTTGTCGGCCACGACGCGCGACACGGGCAGAAGCTGTGGCGTGGTGGTTTTCTAACATGGTTTAATACAGAAATTTCATGATGGCGAGCCTCAGTACGTGTAACCCCTTTACTGTATCCAACCCAAAGAAAGCGTGAATTGAGAGAGAGAAGGGTTAAGGGACAACGATGACTAGCTGAGCCGATAGCCTGATTAATCAATCACAGTGGAGATCATCGCCGAGGCGCACGTTTTCGCCGAGAAAACAGGACTAGGCGCTGACGTGCTAGAGAGGCTCCTCGAGCTCAACTTCGGCACCGTCGCCCACACTGACTCGATCCGGATGACGACGGGGGTCTACATGCCTGCGAAAGGCGAAGCGCCCTGGTCCAACCTCAACCTAGCGCTCAAGGACGTCGGACATGGCGTGGACAGCGCCAAGCGGGCGGGCGTGAGCCTAAAGGTGGCTGAGACCGCGCTTGAACACCTAAGGAGGGCGAAGACATACTCGGACGAGAACGACGGACGCCCGCTTGACTCTTCCTCGCTATATGGAGTTGTGCGGCAGGATTCTGGACTTGATTTTAAGACCGATTACGTTAAGAAGCGGGATAGATAATAAGAGGGATATACGAGGCGCTTATAAGGTAGGGTGTTTGCTTAATAGAGTACTTTAGAGAGCAACAGTGTTGGGGTGTATAGTAGGTATTACGTTGAGATCAAATGTCCGCCGGGACAATCCAAGTCAATCAACCTACTTGGCACAATGGTATGAGCTGTAGCCTTTGTATAAAACCTGTATGCGCTTTCCTATCGCGCCGCAACTACATTGCTAAAGAACGATGTGTTTGATTCGGCGACAAGCGATAAAAAGGAACAAGAATTTCTACGCTATACACACATACAAGCCACATTGCTAACGCTACATTACCTTTGTTTACGTTACTAAAAACAAGAGTTGAAAATGCCCGAGTGCCTAAGTTTATAAGGGATATAGTGTTAAAACTAAGCAGATTAGCTAAATTGTATATATTAATTAATATATGCATAAAAAGGAAAATCTTCTTTTTATTATATTTTTTTTTATACAAAATAGGTAAAAAAGAACTTTTTATAAAAAATTTTTTTTTTATAGTAGTTTTTATTATAGCTATAAATAATACTTTTAATTTATAATATTATAGCTTTTATAATAATAGTTATAAATATTTAAATTATTTTAAATTATTTTTTTAGTTTTTTTATACTTTTATAATAATAAGCTAGTTAACTTTAATTATATACTTTTAATATTAATTAAATTAATTTGCTTTAAAAAGCTTGCTTATTTATTTTATATTAAAACTTTATAAAGCTATTAGCTATTATTAAATTTATTAGTATATAAACTATTTAAAGCGTTTTATTAATTATTTTTTAATATAATTAATAATTTTATATATTAATATATTATAATTTTATTTTAAGTATTATAATGTTTTTATTTATTAAACTAATAGTTTACTAGTTATTATATTAAATAGTAATATACTTTAATTTTAAATTAATATTAAGCTTAGTAATAAAGTAACTAATAAATATTGCTTTTTTTATAGCTTAAGCTAATATAAAAAGTTTTGCTTTAATAGTAAAAGTAATAATAATATTTTATTTATTTGCTTTTTATTTAAGAAAACTTTTAAAAAAGTATAATATATGCTTATAAGCTTTTTTAGTTAATAGTATTGTTTATAAATAATAAATTGCTAGCTATTTTAAGCTTATTTTTATTTTAAAGTAGCTTAATAAATTTTATAATAGTTAATAGCATTTTATTAAAAAGGTTATTTAACTTATATATTTTTTTAATATATATAGCTTATAATAGTTAAATTAAACCTTGTTTATAATTTTAAATAATTTTTATACTTAAAAAGTATTTTAATTTATAACTTTTAATTAGTTAATATTTACTTTTTAAGCTTATTAATTTACTTTATCTCTAATGCTAATAAGTTACAATTATTATTTAATGTTTTAACTTAGTTAAAAAATTTTGGTTTTTTATATAAAATATTTAACCTTTGCCTTATACCTTACTACTTACTATAACGCTTACTTTAAACCTTTTTTTAACCTAACTAATATTTTTAGTGCTAATAGGTTATAATTACTATTTAATATTTTAATTTAGTTAAAAACCTTTAGTTTTTTATATAAACTATTTAACTTTTACTTTATACTTTACTACTTACTATAGCGTTTACTTTAAACCTTTTTTTAACTTAACTAATATTTTTAGTGCTAATAAGTTATAATTACTATTTAATATTTTAACTTAGTTAAATTTTTTTAGTTTTTTATATAAACTACTTAACTTTTGCCTTATATTTTACTACTTATTATAACGCTTACTTTAAACCTTTTTTTAACTTAACTAATATTAATTTACTTTATAGGTTTATAATAGCGCAAGTTTTTTAACTTAGTTAAAAAAGATTTTTATTTTCTATATAAACTATATAGCCTATATAGCTAATACCTGCGCGCTTTACCTTGCACTACTATACTTTATAGCAATATATTTTTTTATTTTCTAAGTTAAAATATATACTTTATATAGCTAATTAAAACATATAAAATATGTTTTTATTGTTTTAACTTTATATACTGTTTTTATTGCTTTTTTTAAAAAGTTGTAAAAATAGTATTATATTAACTGCTATTATATTAAAAAACCTGTACTTTAACTATATATATTGTTATTAAGCTCTTTGCCTCTTTATAGCGCATTAGTTTAATTATGTGTTGCTACCTTTGCAAAATTTCTGCGGTTATATTATAGCTTTTGTTTTATATCAATTTACTTTATAGGTTTATAACAGCGCAGGTTTTCTAACTTAGTTAAATTTTTTTTTTGTTTTCTACACAGACCACACAGCCTACACAGCCAATACCTGCGCGCCCTACCCTGCACCACTACACCCTACAGCAACATATCAATTTACTTTATAGGTTTATAACAGCGCAGGTTTTCTAACTTAGTCAAATTTTTTTTTTGTTTTTTATACAGACCACACAGCCTACACAGCCAATACCTGCGCGCCCTACCCTGCACTACTACACCTTACAACAACATATTCCTATATTTTCCAGGTTAAAATATATACTTTATATAGCTAATTAAAACATATAAAACATGTTTTTATTATTTTAACTTTACGTACTATTTTTATTGCTTTTTTTAAAAGTTGTAAACGTAGTATTGTATTAACTACTATTATATTAAAAAACCTATACTTTAACTATATATATTATTGTTAAGCCCCTTGCTTATTTATAGCGCATTAGTTTAATTATATATTACTACCTTTGCAAAATTTTTATAGTTATATTGCAGCCCTTATTTTATATAGTTTATTAGTTTAATTATATATTACTACCTTTGCTTTATTTTGTAGTTATGTTGCAGCTTTTAGTTTTATATAGCTTATTAGCTAGATTTTATATTATATCTTTTGTAAATATTTACTTTTATATTGCAGTTATATTATAGCCCTTAATTCTATATAGCTTATTAGCTAGATTTTATATTGCATCCTTTATAAGTCTTTACTTTTATATTAAAGTTATATTATAGCCTTTAGTTTTATATAGCTTATTAGCTAAATTCTATATTATATTTTTTACAAGTCTTTACTTTTATATTATAATTATATTATAACTTTTGTTTTATATAGCTTATTAAGCAGGTTATATATTACATCCTTTGCAAGTCTCTACCTTTATATTACAGTTTTAAAAACTAAAAATAATAATAACAGCAGCAAAATAAAAGCAGAGATTTTAATACAGCAATAACTTTAGCGTGCTTAAGCTTTTATATAAAAATAAAAGGGCTAAAGCTAATACTAGTAATATAAAATATTAAAAATAAATTAAAAAAACAAAGTTAAAAAACTTAATAGTACAATTAAAGTTTTTAAAAAAAATATTAAAAAACTTTAAGCTAAAGTTTAAAAACTTAAAAAAAGACTTTATTAAAAAACACTTAAGCAAGTAAAAAGAAAATATTAAAAAACTTTAAGCTAAAGTTTAAAAATTTAAAAAAAAACTTTATTAAAAAACACTTAAGCAAGTAAAAAAAAAATATTAAAAAACTTTAAGCTAAAGTTTAAAAATTTAAAAAGAAACTTTATTAAAAAACACTTAAGCAAGTAAAAAAAAAATATTAAAAAACTTTAAGCTAAAGTTTAAAAACTTAAAAGAAAACTTTATTAAAAAACACTTAAGCAAGTAAAAAAAAAATATTAAAAAACTTTAAGCTAAAGTTTAAAAACTTAAAAAAAAACTTTATTAAAAAATACCTAAGCAAGTAAAAGTTAATAATACTTACTTTTATTTTAAGCTAACGCTATACTTTTTTTTTATTAAGTACTAACTATTTTTTAGCTATAAAGTATATTAATAAAAAAGTTACTTAATGCTTTTAGCAATATAAAAACTAAAGCAAATTATAGGTTATATAAAGAAATTTATAACTAAGCATGTAAGCAAAGCATTATATTTTAAAATCTTAAAAATATTTATTTAAATTTAAAAATAAACATAATATATTATTTATTTTACCTTTTATTTTATATAGCTTATTAAGCAAATTATATATATTACATCTTTTATAAGTTTTTACTTTAATATATTTTTATTATGTTTATATTATTACTTTTGCAATATTAAATTTATTTTTTATTATTAAAACAATACATCTTTTTACTTTATAATACTTATTTTCTACTTATTATTTTATTAGTTACGTATATATATATTATTTAATTAATAGCATAGTAATTATATTTTGCTAAAAGTACTTTAAAGTTAAAAATGCAAACTAATTAAATACGCTAATTATAGTACTTAATTAACTTTTATTTTATATTATTTTACTTTATTCTAAGTATATTAAAGTATATTTAAAGTATATAACTAAAAAAAAAGTAAGCTACTATAAAACTTATACTTTTAATATTACTAACTTATTATAAAAATAGTATAAAAAAGCAGCAATGTTTTTATAAACTAATATAATTACTATGCTATTAAATAAATAGCTTTTAATTTTATTTTGTTTATTTATAGCGTTTATATTATTACTTTTTAATAATACCTACTTTAAAATTAAAAAGTAAGTATACTATTTTATTTTATATTATAAACCTTTACTTTTACTAATTTTATTTATATTATTACTTATATATAGCGCTTGCTTTAATTTAATTTATTAGTAGTTTTTATATTATAACTTTTATATAGCGCTTGCTTTAATTTACTTTATTAGTAGTTTTTATATTATAACTTTTATATAGCGCTTGCTTTAATTTAATTTATTAGTAATTTTTATATTAAAACTTTTATATAGCTTTTACTTTAATATAGTTTTACTTTATATTATAACTTTTATAGTACTGCTTTTATTAGTTATATATATATTATAACCCTTGCTTTTATTTAGCATATTACGTATATAATAGTTTACTTAGTTAAGTATTTATTATAATTTTAATTTTAGTATAAAGCAAATTTTAAATTATTATTATTAAAGTATTTATTTGCATTATTTTATATAAACCTTTTAATATAACTTTTTATTTATGCTAATATTTATTTAAGTTATTTTATAATTATTATAATACTTAGCTTATTAGTTATATTTATATTATAACTATTATATATATTTAGCTTACTTAATAGTATAATTTTTTTAGTATTATAGCTAGCCTTTATATATAAGTACTTATTATTTAGGCATACTTATACTTAAGCTTTTATATATATTTAAATTACTAGGCTTTTTAGTTATAAAGCTTTATTTAATACTATAAGTATATAATAAGCAGCTAGTTTATTAATATTTTTAAAATTAAATTTTTTGCTTAGCTTAGTAGGCTAGCTTATTTATTAGTTACCCTTTTTTACTATATTAATTTAAATCTACTTAAAAATTTTTAGCATTATTTTAAGTATTTAGTATTTAAATTTATAGTTGCTATTTATTTTTACTAATATATATTATACCTTATTAAAAACTAAATATTTATAAGCGCAATAAATATTTAGTTTTTTACCTCTTTTATAAACCTTTATATATTTATTTATATACTGCTTTTTTACTAGTATATATATATATTTAGTTTAGTATACCTTTATAACCTTAATATTTTTTATATATAGCCTTTTTATATTTTTTATTTATTTTAATATAATATATAATATTTAAAATATACTTTTAAATTATTATTAATAATTAAAGTATATTATTAACAAATACTTTTATATTTATTATTATATATAACATTTATTATTAAATTTTTTTAACGTGTTTTAGTTTAACTTTAAACCTTAAGCCTATTTACTACTAACTATACTAAATTTATAAAATTATTTTTATAATATCTTTTTTTATAATTAGCTTAATTTTTTATTTTATTACTAATATATTTAGCATTTTTTTAATTACTATATATATTTATTAGTTTATTTATAATTACTAGTATATAAAAGTTATAAAAATTATATAATTTTTTTAAGTACTATGCTTATTTTAAATATTAAATAATCTTATTGCTATTAAAAAAAAAAAAAGTAATAATAACTTACTATGCTTTATAAACAAGCAGCAAGCTTAAATTTTTATTTTTACGTTGTTTTAAGCATTATTGCTACTATAATTTTATTTAATTTACTTATAATCTTTTATTTTATTAATTTTTACTAACTTTTTTAAAGTTTTTATTAGCATTTTTAATATAGTTTATAGCCTAGTTTTATTTTACTATTTAGTAGTAAATATTTATAAAAATAGTTTTTTTTTTACTTTACTTCTTTTTTTTTTTAATTATTATTATTTTCTTAGCTTTACTTTTAAGTTATTTAAAATAGTTTTATTTAACTTTTTTTTTACTTATTACTATATATAGTTAATACTTTATAACTTTTTATTAGCTTATTTATTTAATTTTTAACTTAAAATAATAACTACTTTATATTGCTGCTTTATATTATATTAAATATTATACTATATTTATTTACTTTGCTTAATTTTAACTAACTTAGTAATTTAAGCATAACTACTATTTTTAGTTTATTTTTATTTATAGCTAATATATATATAAACATGTATTTTTTTAATAACTATACTACTTTATTATATTTAACTTATTTTTTTAATTTTATTAATTACTTTTTACTTATATTTAAAAACACGCTTAATTTTTTACTTAAAAACTACTAACTTTACTTTAATAATACTTTATTTTTTAAACTTGCTGCTGCTAGGCTTAATAATAATAATAATAATAATAATATTTAATTTTTTAAACTTGTTTTTTTTAAGCTTAATAAATGCTAGTTTTTTAAACTTGCTTTTTTTAAGCTAAATAAAAAAACATTTTTTAAACCTGCCTTTTTTAGGCCTAATAAAAAAACATTTTTTAAACTAGCCCTTTTTAGGCCTAACAAGAGAACATTTTTTAAACTTACTCCTTTTAGGCCTAATAAATGCTAGTTTTTTAAACTTGCCCTTTTTAAGCTTAACAAAAGGACATTTTTTAAACCTGCCCCTTTTAGGCCTAACAAAAAAACATTTTCTAAACCTACCTTTTCTAAGCCTAACAAAAAAACATTTTTTAAACTTGCTTTTTTTAAGCTTAATAAATGCTAGTCTTTTAAACTTGCTTTTTTTAAGCCTAACAAATGCTAGTTTTTTAAACCTACCTTTTTTAGGCTTAATAAAAAAATATTTTTTAAACTAGCTTTTTTTAGCCTTAACAAATGCTAGTTTTTTAAACTTGCTCCTTTTAAGCTTAATAAAAAAATATTTTTTAAATTAGCTTCTTTTAGCTTTAATAAATACTAGTTTTTTAAACTAGCTTCTCTTAGGCCTAACAAAGGCCAGTTTCTTAAACCTGCCTTTTTTAGGCCTAATAAATGCTAGTTTTTTAAACTAGCTTTTTTTAGGCTTAATAAAAGCTAGTTTTTTAAACTTGCCCCTTTTAAGCCTAATAAAAAACTATTACTGCCTACTTTATTAATATTTAATAAGCAATATAATTATAAGCTCTTATAAATAAAAAAAAAAAAAAAACTTATATTATAATAAAGTAGTTTAAATATAAAATAATAAAAAATTAAGGTATATATAAAACAAAAAGTAATTAAAGCAAATAATAATAATTTTTTTTAAAAATTTGTTAGCTTTAGCTATTAGCTAAGCAACAATATACTTGCTTTACTTGCTGCCTTTATTATTATTGTTTTTAAAAATAATATATTTTTTAAAAACAGCACATTTTTTAAAAACAATAATAACAACATATCTTTTAAATAAAACTACTTTATTAGTTTTAATAACATATTCTTTAAATAAAACTACTTTATTATTTTTAATAATATATTTTTAAATAATAACAGCAGCAATACCCTTTTTAAACGCAACCTTGCTATTATTTTTAATAATATATTTTTAAACTATAATAGTAGCAATACCTCTTTTAAATGCAACTTTACTATTGCTTTTAATAATATATTTTTAAACTATAACAATAGCAACACTTTTTTTAAACGTAACCTTACTATTGCTTTTAATAACATATTTTTAAATTATAATAGTAGCAACACCTTTTTTAAACACAACTTTGCTATTGCTTTTAATAATATATTTTTAAACTATAACAGTAGCAATACTTTTTTTAAACCTAACCTTATTATTAATTTTAATAACATATTTTTTAAATATAACCTTTTTATTACTTTTAACAACATATTTTTTAAATTTAATAGCTTTGTTATTTTAAACAGTTTACTTTTTAAAGTAAACTATACTAACTTTGCTTATAAGTTATTATTTAAATTGCTTTTAAATCTTATATATACTTAGTTAAAATAGCGCTTTAATACTTTGCTTTTAATAAAATATAATTAAGTTTTTAGCTAACTTAAGTATATATATGCAAATATTTACAATTATAATATATTATTTTTTTTTATACTTAATTTAAGTTTATTTTGCTAATATAATATTTAAATATAAACAATGCTAACTATAAACATAATAGCGCTTTTTTTAAAAAAGTTATTAAGTATTTTAAAAATACGTATAAGCTTAATACTACTATATTTTTTATTATAAATAATTTTTCTAAGCAAAAGGCTACTTAAAAAAAAGCAATATATAAATATTTAAATTATTTTAAGTACTTTTATACGTTTTTTATAAGCGTGCTATTAAAACTTTTATTATTTAATACTACGTTTAAAATATATTAAGCTAAATTAAATAATTTATTTATTACTTAGTACTACAATATTAATAATTATATTATATAGTTATGTTTACTTTAAGCTTTTTTTAACTTTTTATTTTTTTTATTATACTTGCTACTATTTTCTACTTTTATTATATAAAACTTTTATTATACTTTTAAAAGCAAGGTACTTTATAAAATAAGCAATATATTATTTAAAACTTTTAGTTATTTTAAAAGTAATATAGTTTACTTTATATTTTTAAACACGCTAGCATTAAAACTATATTAAATACTATATTTTATATTAAAACGCTAAAAATAATTTATTAACAATTATATTTTGCTAGCGCTTAGGTTTTATATATGCTTTACCTTTGTTTTTAACTACTTTACTAATTTTATATAAGCTTAAGCTAAGTTAAAAGCGTTTTATAATAATAATAACTTTACTTAAATGTATAACTATACTTACTTATAATATAATATTGCTATAACTAAAACTGCAACTTTTTAAGTTACGCTTATATATAATTATAATAATTATTTTTTTAGTTTTTTTTTTAATTTAATTTTTTTACTTTAAAAGTACAATATTAAAAATATTACTATAAGCTTAACTAGTAAAGGCATACTAAAAAATTTTTATAAAACTTTTTTTAAAGCTGCTAACTTTATATATTTAAACCTAAGCTTTACTTAAGTAAATATTAGATTTTATAACGTTTTAAATATTAAATAGCTACTACTTAATACTTTTAAGTTACTTATACTAGTTTATAAAGCTAAATACATTTTTATAATAGCTTTAAATTTTAATAGCGCGTTTTAAAGCTTTACTTTATAGTAATATATATAATATATGCTTAAACAAATTATATTAATTAAACTAATTTAACAATATAGTAAAATGCAATAATTATAGCTAATACTATACTAGCTTAAAGTATATAATATTTATAAGCAATATTTATAAATATTAAATAAACATTATTACTTTTTTTACTATATAAAATTTAATAATCTTTATTTTAAGTAGTTGCTTTATAATAAGCACTATAAAGCAAAAGCTAGTACTAATATATATAGCAAGCTACTTTTTAACTTAAAAGCTATAATTTAAAATTTTTAATTATATAAAGCTTAATTATATAATATATTAGCAAACTTTTTAAGCGCTAACTATAAAACTTAATAAAAATGTTATATTTTATAATCTTACTTTATATTTTTTATTAATATTAGCAAAGCGCTTTTTAATATTACTACGCGCCTTTTATTGCTTAACAATAGCTTAACTAAGCATAATTTATTTTAGCTTATTTTAATTAAAGCTTTTAATAATTTTATTTTAGTTTTAGCTATATACTTTATTAAGCTTATTAAAAAGCTTACTATTTTTGCTTAAAACAACCTAGCTAATTTAAATATTAGCTTTACTAACTATAATAAAATAAGCGCTAACCTATATACTAATTATATTTTGCTTACCTTTTTTTAGCTAATATATATAAAGGCTATACTATTTTAGTACTTTTAGCTTTAGCTTAAAAAGTAGTAACCCTGCTTAGCAAGCAAAACTTATTATTAATACTTATATAGCTTAAGTATAAAAAATATTATAAGTTACTTTAGTATGCTTTAGTTACTATAAAAAATAATGTTTATTTTTACTACTACTATTATATTTGCTATTTATAAACTACTTTGCTTATTTTTTTATTATTTGCTTAAAACCTTTTATTATAGCAATTTTAATTTAAAAAATGCTTTTAGTTAAATAAAAGCCTAATTAATTCTTTAAACTATAGTAAGCAACACTATTATATAAATTTATATATATTAAAAATTAAATAATTATACTAAAGCATTATAGCTTAAATCTAAGCTATTTTACTTATACTTATAGTTAATTACGCAAAAATATAATTATAAGTTTTTAAAAGCTTATAAGTTTTTTTTAAAAAAGCTTAACAGCGTTACTTTTGCTATAATTAATACTATACTATATAAAAAACAGCTTAATAATGCTACTAGCTATATATAAGTTATTACTTTATTTAAGCTTATAAAAGTATATATTAAGCTATTTAAAGCTATAAGCCTTAAAAGGCCTGCTTTATATAAAGAACTTTAAAAAATAAAGCTTTTTATAATCCTTTATATAGCTATTACTAAAGTATATTAAAGCTATAAAAAGTATAACAAAGCTAATATTATAAAAAGCGCTTGCACTTAAGCATTATATATAAATATAATGCTAAGTAGTATAAATAATACTATATTATAAATAATAAAAAATTTTGTATATTATTATTATAAAATAAATAAATAGTAGCAAAAAAAATTTATATATAATAAAAACGCCCTTAGTTTTACTTTACTAACTTTAAATAACTAGCAAACATATGCTTAAGTATATGTAAGCGTATATATTTATATTATACTAAACTATAAAAAAGTTAAGTTTTTCTATATTTAAATATAAAAGTAATAAAAACTAAAATTAAGTTTTTTTAACTTTAAATATTATATACTAAGACTATTTAGTACTTATATACTAAAAAAGCATATATTTAACATAGCAATAGCTATAGCAGTATATTTAGTAATAATAAAATTGCTATAATAAATAAAATAAGCATATAAGCAAAAGTATTTAAAGCTTTTATATTATAGTTTTAAAAATTTTATTAATTTAGCAAAATTTTTTAAAAATCTTAAAATAACTATAAGCTAATAAGTTAACTACTATATTTTTTTATTTAAGCAACCTAAGTTAAGGCTAACTCCTTAGTTAACTAACATTTTACTAAAAGCAAAACGTACATTTTACGTATACAAAAACAACGCAAAAAAACTATTTTAGCTTATTAAGTTATTATTTTATAACAATATACTTAGTATTACTATAGTTAATAATAACTAAGTAGACTTTATTATATTGTTTATAATAAAAAAATATATAAATTTATATATAGTAAAAGAAAAAAAAGCAATATGTTTTTAATTAAAACTATAAAAAACAAAAATTATATAAAATAAAAGTAATAAATAAGATTTATTATTAAATAATTTTATAAAAGCCTTTAAAATAAATATAGCTAATAGGTTAAGTGCTAAAAACGCCTATAATTAAAATAATGCTAAATTATAAGGTTTTAATAACATTTTAGCTATATTAATATATATACTTAATAAACAAGATAAAAAGAAATAGGCAAGACATATAAGCAAAAAAAAAGCATTAAAAACTAAATATTTTTATAAGTAAGTATATAGCTATAAGTTAGTATATATACTAGTAGCCTAAGTATATTTATAGTTTAGTTTTATTTAAAAACTAAATATTTATATATACGTTTTTTAAACTATTATAACTTTTTAACTAACTATTTTTACTATATTTTTTTTTTTAAACTTATATTAAAACCTTATTATATAACTATAAAAATATTTAGTTTTTTATTCTTATTTTTAAAAAAATAACATAGCATTTTTTTAAACTAATAATGCAAGCAAGGCATTAGCAGACCTATAAAAAACAAAAAACATATTATTAAATGCTAAGCTAGCTAACGCGCTAAAAGCTAAGCTAGCTAACGCGCTAAAAGCTAAGCTAAAAAACGCGCTAAAAGCTAAGCTAAACAAAAAGCTTTTTTTTCTAGGTTAAAATATATAAAAAGTAATTAAAAAGCACTAAATAAATTAGCTTAATTAGTATTTTAAACAAAATGCTGTTTTTAAAGCAACAGCTTTACTTTTTTATATTATAGCGTTATAAAACGCTATAACTATTAAAAATATAAAGCAGTTTATAAAAAACTTGCTAATTTATAATATATAAACTTTTTACATAAGGAAGCATGCTTAAAAAGCTATTTTTATAACCTTTTTTATGTATTTTGCCTACTAAAATAAGTTCTACTTCTTTATTAACATATATAGTATATTTTTTTTTATAAAAGCTTATAAAAAACTAAATATTTATAACTTTATATATTTAGTTTTTTATTTACTTTTTTACTTACTTTATTAACTATTTTATAGCATTAAATGTGCTTTATAACTATTACCTCTTTTGCTTATAACTAGCTTAAAAAAAAAACTTAAACTTTGCTACCTTTATAAAAATTGTATATATAATAAAAAAAATTGCTATTGCTGCTAACTTAACCTTATAAACAATAATTAATAAATTAAAAACTTAACTTAAAAATAATAAATTACTAAGCAATATTATATATTTAAATATAGTAGCTACTTTATATATTTTTTAATATAAAATACTTATAATAAAAGGCAAAGAAAAAGAAAATAAAAACTTAAATTTAACTAATACTTACTTACTAGGCATTAAAACACTTATAATAGTATAAAAACTTATTAATACTTTTTTTATATATTTTAAAATATATAAAAATAATACTTATTATATATTTTAAAGTATAGCTAGTAAAAACTAAGCTAAAGCTATTAGCTTTATTAAGTTTTAATAATATTATAAAATATTGCAGTTTAATAGCAACTATAATAATTAAAAATAGTTAGCTTTATATTTAAAAGCTTTTATAGTATTTTTTGCTAAAAATGCAAGCTTATTTAATATAAACAAGTTTATACTAATAAAATTTAAAGTAATAAAAATAAAAGGCAAAACTTTAAATAACTTTATTAATAATATTATTAGTGTAACTAAAATAGCAAATACTAACTTTTTTTAGTATGCTTTTTATATTAAAGCAATAGCATATAAGCTTTTTAATATTAACAAAAAAATTGCTAATATAACTAATTATAAAAAAGAAATAAAGCTACAGTTTATAAAAAACTTACTTATATAAACGCTTATAATTATAGCGCTTTATAAAAGCGTTAATACGCTGCTTTATATAAATAAAGCTAACTTATAGTTTGTTTATAATTAAACTAAAGTATAAGTTAAATATTTTAAACGTAATTATATTTTACTACTTTTAAAAAAAATTAGTAGTACTATAGCAGTTAATATAGTTGTTTGTTTAAAAAACGTTGCTTTAGTTTTTACTTTAAATAAAATGTTTTTAAAACCTAGTTTAAAAAGCAAAAACGCTAACCTTAGTAATTTAAAAACAAAAAACTAAATAATAATATATAAAAATCTTTTTATAATAAAAAGCAAAGTAAAAAAAAAAGCAAAAAATAAAAAAAAAAATATAACTTTATTACTTAGTAAACTAGTAACAGCTTAACTAAGCAATACTTAACTTTAAAAAAAGTTGCTAAGCAACTTAAACTTTTATAAAACAATATAAAAACTAGCTTTTAAACTAAAGCAACTTACTACCTTTATTAAATTATTAATACGTTTTATTACTTTACTAAAAACTAAATATTTATATTTTTTAAATATTTAGTTTTATATATATTTTTTTTTAGCTTTATACTAACTTTTTTTATATAAACTAAATATTATATTTACTTTAAGTAAAATTACTATTTTTTTTAAATTTGCTTTTATTATAAATAAATATAAAATAAGTAAAATAATTATATATAATAGTGTTACTATATACTTTTACGCTATAATATATAAAAATATACTTTTTAAAAACTAAGTATTTAAGCTAACACTTATTTTTATTTTATTTTTTATTATTATATAAACTTTTAATGCTTTATATATATTTTTTTTTAATATATTAAACATATATTTAGTATATAAAAATAACTAAATTAAACTAAAAAGTACTAAGAAAATAAAAGTACTTAATAAAAAAGCGTTAAACGCTTTAATAAGCAGCCTAAAATTTAATAATTTAGCAGTAAGTATTACTTTATACTAACTTAAAAAACCCTTTATAACTTATATTTAATAAATATTTGCTTTTATATTATATTTAAATATATTAATACTTTTTAAACTAGCAAAGTTGTAATTATATTTTTTTTTATTACCTTTTATAGCAAACATAGCTTAAAAACTACTAAGGCATATAAATAGCTTACTATAAAAAAGCAAAATATTTATAGCTTTTTTAACTTTAACAACTATATATAAGCTTAAAACTTAAAGCTATTTATATTATTTAAGTTTATTATAATAAATTTTAAATAAAAATTTAGTTTGCTTATAGTTAACAAAGCTTATACTTATAAAAACTTATTAAATATAACATATAAACTTGTTTATATAATTTATAAAAACGCTACCTTATTAAGCTTTATTACGCTTTTAATAAACTATTTTTAAAATATGCTTAGCTATTTAAAAATTAAGTTTGCAAACTTACTAAACTTATTACTTTTTTTAAAAAACTTTAATAGCTTTTATTTATACTAAAAAACGCTTTTTTTTAACTTATTTATATATTTTAGCTATTTGCTTTATTTTAATGTAGCTAGGATAAAATAAAACCTTAACCTAATTAGTTAGCTATTGCTTGTTAATTTTAACAACTTGCAAATTACACTTAGCATAAAAGTTTTTACTAAAGCTTATAATAATAACTACTTTTAGTAAACTTTATTACTTACTTTTTTTTTATATATAGTAAAGCAATATTAGTAGTTTTTTAACCTTTATAAATAAATAATTAGCTAGATTTATTAACAAGTTTTCCTTTATTATAATATAAGCACTAAAGTAATAACTTTAATAAATAAAAAAGTTATATTTAAAAATAACATATTTAAAGCTTAGTTTATAACTATTTATTTTTTATTAAATAAAAAAGGTTAGCATAAGTATATATTTTAGTTTAATAACTATATAAATAAGTTATTTGCTATATTTTTAACTAAATTAACATTTAACGTTGTTAAAGTATAGTAAAATAAAATATATATTAATTAGCACTAGTATAATAAACATAAAAAACTTTTAACTTTTAACTTTAGTATTTAGTACAAACTAAATATTATTATATTAAACTTAAACAATGTTAAAATCTTTTGCTTAAATAATAACTTTAAAAAAAATTTAAAAATAAATAGTAGCAAAATAATAATATATTTAGTTAGCTAAAATAAAAACAATACAAAAGATTATAGTAATTTAAATAGTAAGCTAAATAATAAGCTAAATAGTAAGCCGGGTAACAATTTGCTTACTTTAATAAAGTTAAAAACTAAAAAACTTGCTAATAAAAATAGCAACTTTAAGCTAGTTATTTTTATTATAAAAAAAGCTATTGTAATAAAAGTAAACAAGGTCTAAAAACTAATTATAAAAATAAAAAATAGCAAAGTATAATTTATTTTTTATACTACTAATATAAATAACTAAGCAGTATTGCTTATTAACTAAATTAGCTAGTTCTAGTTTATTATTAAGCATAGCTTACTACTTATATATTTTATAATATAAGTGCTTAACTATATTAATAAGCTATATAACTTTAAACATTTTTATTTTCTTAACTATATAGTTATTATAATAAAGTTACTTTAAACATAGTAATAAGTATATTTATTAATTTTAATTTTTTTTCTTTAAGCGCAGTTTTACTTAACCTAAACCTAATGTTGTTAATAATAATATTTGCTTTATAAAAAACTAAATATTTATAGCTAAAATATTTAGTTTTTTATTACTTTTAGCCTTTATTATTTCCTTTTTTATAATTACTTTGTTTGCTAATATTTATATAAAAAGATTTATATTTTATTTTATTTTTTTAATATAAAGGTTAGCACTATTATCTTTTATTATTTAAATAAAAAGCGTTTTAAAGTTATTAAAAATTTTAATAATCTTACTAATAGCATACAAGTTTTAGTTTATAATACTTATATAGCTAAAGTAAGCATTAATTTTTATAACTATTGCTATTATAAATTTATTATTGTTTTAAAATAAAGTATAAACATATTAAACTAGGTTTTAAGTTGTTTAGTTTATATTAGTTAAAAGCACTTTATTAAATAGGAAATATTTATAGTTATAAAAACTATATATAAGCACTATAAAGCAATTATATAAGCTAAGTTTTTTTAATAACTAGCTACTAAAGGTATTATTAACTTAAATATTAATAATGCGCTAAAGATTATTATTTATTATAAGTTAATCTGCTTTTTTTATAACTAGCCTTATAGCTAGTTTTTTTTTAAAATTGTAAATTATGCTAATAATAGCATTTTTTTTAAGTTTTTTAGCTAAGTTAGCAAAAAAATATTAAAAATTGCTTACTTTGCGCTAGTATATTTTAAAAATATTAATAAACTTTATAAGTATACTAATATAAACTATATTGCTTATACTATTATATAAGCTAAAATAAAAAAGCTTAACTTTAACTTTAATATTATAACGCTTATAAAAATACAAAAATATAGCAATTTAAAGCACTTTAAAATTAAAGCTATTAAAAACAACTTGCTAGCTAAAGTATACTTTGCTCTTAGTATTGCTATAAAAAAAGAAAATAATAATATTTTTACTTATAAAAATAAATACAATTGTGCTATAAAACAAAAAAAAAAGTTTAAAAAGCAGCTATTTAAAAAAAAGGCAGCAAAAATAAAAAAGTAAAAAGTTTAAAAAAAACAGTTAAAGTTAGCATAAGCTAAAAAAACTAAATAATTTATTAGTTTAGCAAAAAAATAAAAACGTAGTTTGCTAACTACTTTATAATTTGTTTTTAAAAAAAAGCTAAAAGTTAATAAGTAAGTAAATAGCAACTATTTAAGTTTAAAGGCAATTTTTAAAAAGTAGTATTAAATTACTAACATATTTATATAAATATTATTTTATAGCTTTAAGTTTAATAAAATGCTTACTACTATAGCTATTTTTTTATAGTTTAATTAACTACTATTTATACTATAACTATATAAAATATATATATTATATTTATATTTGCTTATTATTATTAGTTTATATTATAGCTTAATATTTTTTTTTTAATTATTTTTAGTAGCTATTTAAATACTATAAAAAACTAAATATTTATTGCTTAAAATATTTAGTTTTTTATAACTTTATAATTTTATACCTTTTTTATATATTTATTAAAAAGTAAAAAATTATGTTATTATATTATAAACCTAAAAAATAATATGTTTTATATTTACTTTATACCTACTAGCTTATTTATTTACCTTTTTTAATATATATATTACTTTTTTATTTATTTTTTTATACTTATTAACACAATACTATATAACTATAACTATTAATTTTAAATATTATACTAACGCTTTTAAAAACCTATATTTTTAAGTACTTATAATTTTTTTACTATATTTAATAAACTTTTAACGCTAATACCTTTATAAAAACTATTGCATTATTACTTTATATTTTAACTATATTTACTACTACGTTTTTAATATAAATAATAGCTTGTTTTCTAGCTATAAGTATTTTTTATAATAATAGCAAAAGCTATTGTTTATTTTTTTATATACTGCTAACTATATTACTATTTTTAGTTATAAGTACTATATACCTTGCAATATTTAGTCTACTAGCAGTTAGTTAGTAAAAAGCAAAATAATAATAGTAGTAAAAATTAAAGCAAGTATAAGGTTTTTTTATTTATTTATAGTTAACTATATATATATTAGTTAATAAGTACTTAAAAAAATAATTAATATATATATTTACATTTAATATAAACGTTAAAGCGTTTACTATTAAAAAATATTACTATTTTATATGCTATGCTTTTTAAGTAAGTAATAAGTATACTATATTAAAATTAAATATTATATAAGTAGTTCTAGTTTATATATTGCTTACTACTATAAAAGTTTTTAAGTTAATTAGAAAATAAATATTAAAACAAGGTATAAAAAAATGCTTTTTTAATAAAAGCGTTACTATAATATATAAAAAACATATAAACTATGCTTAACTTAAATAAACTGCTTATTTAATACTTAATATAGTTTAATAAATATTATAATAATAAAAATATTATTATAAACTAATATAACGTATGCTAATATAACTTATATTAAATAAAAAAAAGTAGGGTTAGTAAAACTTTATAATTATAATTGCTTTACTTTAATAATAACACTACTTTATAAGTATATATTATATAGCAAGCTTGCTTTTAATATAATAAAAAAATATAGTAATAAAAAGCCTTTATACTTTAGTTATTATATTAAATATTTTTAATTTATAAAAGGTTATATATTTAAAATCTTTATTAAAGCTACTTAGCTAACTTTTTTAAAACTACTTATAAACTATTTATATATAATAGTTTTTATATTACTTTAAATTTTAAAGCTTATTACTAGTTTAAATTTTTAAAAGGTAATTTTTACTATTTTTAAAGCTTACTTAGCTTTGCTTTTTTTTAGCAAGTTTAAATATAGCTAGATTGCTACTATTAATTTTTTTTATATTTAGCAGTTTTTTATTGCTATTTTTAGCTACTTTTAGCTTAAGTTTTTTTTTTTAATTTTTTATACTTTTATTAGTTATATTAGCACTTTTAGTATTTTTAATAAGTATAAAAATTATAGTGTTTTTAACTTATAAAGTAAATGCTTTAAGCTTTTTTTTAAAGCTTAGTTTAAAAGTTTTTACTTTTTTATGCTTATTATAAAAAAAAATCTAACCTTTGTTTTTTATTGCTAAAGCAAAGGCAAAAAAAGCAAAAAGCTTTTTAATTATAAAAGTAAGCAATTTAAGTATGCTTTAGCGCTTTGCAATATTAAAAAAGCATTTTATATTAACTTTTAACTTATTAATAGCGCGTTTATAATAACCTTTATACTTATAATTAAGCACTTATATATAAAGCAGTTATAGTAAAAATAAAACAAGTAAGCTTGTATTAATATTATAAAGCACTTTATTACTAAGTAATAACTAAAGCAAGTTTTTTATAAAGTTAAAAAAGCGCTAATAAAAAGTAATTTTAAAAATATTAAGTTTAAACGCCTAGCTTTAAACACTATTAAAATATTTTCTATTTTTATACTTTAAGCCTTTAGCAATAAAATTGTTAAGTGCTATATAAACTTTATATAAAAGTATATAGCTTTTAAAGTAGCTAAGTAGTAACTAAAACCTAGCATAAATATATAAATTATAGTTTATATTTAAATATTATTTAAAATGCTAACTTAACTTTAGCTATTTTAGTAAAGTGCTTTTTATATATTTTAGCTATATAGCAAAAGCATTTATAATTTAACTATTATAAGCAATATTACTAATAGCAAAAACTTACTATAATACTAGTATATTTATTTTAAACTAAATTAAATATATACTTAAAAAAGTAATTATTTATATAAAGCTATTAAATAACTTAAAAAAACCTAGGTAAAATTTATATTAATATACTAATAAAATTTTAAACTAATAAATATTATAAGCATTTTTTTTTTTAATAATTAATATAGCAAAGCAATTATAAGTTTAAGTAAAAATATAAACTGCCTTTTTTTAAAGCATATCTAAGTAATAAAGCAAAATATTAAATATATAAAACCTAGCAATAGCTAATATAGTAGCTAATAATTTAAATATAATTAAAGTTAATATATGCTTAAAAAAAACTAAATAATATAAAAAAAGTAAAAAAAACTAAATATTTTTAGTTAAAAAAATATTTAGTTTTTTATAATTTTTAAAAAAAAAAACATAATAATATAATAATAAAAAACTTATACTTATAAAAGCGTTGTAGTTGCTACAATAGTTGCGTAAGTTACTAGACTTTAACTTTATATTTTTAGTTTAAGCAAATTTTAAATTATATAGCTAAATATTAAATTATTGCTTACTAAAAAGTATATAAAGCTATAGTAGCTAACTAGTAAAAGTATTTAAAAGTTAACGTAAACATTTTTAAACTAAAGTAAAGCTTTATAATTTTTAATACTGCTAAAAAGCTATAAGCTTTTTAAAGCAGCTTAAAATGTTTTAATTTTATTAAAGTACGCTGCTATTTGCTATATTAAGCATAAAAGTTGTATAATATTTAAAATAATAGCTGCTAATATAAAAATATTAATACTTTTTTAATTTTTATAAAAATTATTAGTTTTTAACTTTTTAAAATAATGCTTATAATAAAACTATAACTATAAATTATATACTTTATAAGTTTTTAGTATAAAGCAAAATATTAGCTATAATATTTTTACTAATAAATTACCTAGCTAATTAGTAGTACTAGTAATTTTTATAAAGTCTTTTAAGTTTATAAACTAATACTTTTACTAAAAATTATAATTTTATAAAATATAGTTTTTTTATACTATAAAAAAAGTAAAAAGATCTTTTTAAAATTAAATTGTTATTTTTAGCATATTAGGGTTTATATTTTATAGCACAATATAATTAAAATTTATTAAAATAAAAAGCTTAATAACTTTATTATAAAAGCGTTTTTACTTTTTTAATTTTTTTTAGTTTCTTTTATAATAAACTTTTTTATAATTAATCTTTAAACAAAAAGCAAAAAGCTAGGTTTTAGTTTAAGTTTAGGCTAAAAGTAAATAAAGGTTTTAAAAATTAAATTGCTTTTAAAAAATGCAAGCTTAAACAAAAGTAATAAAATAAGTTAAAGTATAACTAAGTAGTTTTATTAAAAACAAAAGAACTTTTATAAATAAGTACTTATTTTTTATATTTTAGCGCATTTAGCAATATTGCTGCTAAATAATTTAGGCTTTAAACTAGTTTTTTATTAAGTGCTTTAAAATAATAAAAAAACTATAAAAGGCTTAAGATTTTAAAGTTTTTATAAAACGTTATAAATTAAACTTTAAAAGCTAAAAAATAATATAAATATATATTATTAAAACCTATTTAATACTATTATAAAGCACTAAGATTTTAGTAGCAAATTAAATATATATAATAAATATAGCCTACTAAGCACTTTATAAAAAAAAAATATTAGTAAAAAAAGTATAAGTTAAAAAGCAATATAATATTTTTTTTTTATTGCTTATAGCAGCAAAGCACATATAGTATTAGTAAAATAAAGCAAATATAGCTATAACTATTAAATAAAGTTAATATAATATAAAAAAGTATATAAAAAACTAAATATTTTTAAAGTTAAAATATTTAGTTTTTAATTAAGTATATACTATTAGTGTATAAGTAGTACTTAAATAAAACAAGATTAAAAAAATAAGTATATACTATAGCAAAGGTTTATATTATTTGTTTTTATTTTTTATATAGATTTTTATTAAATACTTTATTAAAAATAATTTTATGCTTATTAGTTTTTGTTTTCTATTTAGTTTTAAAAATTATAACAAAAGCTTTACTTACTTTATAAAACTAATTAAAAGTGTTAAAAAAGTTCTTTATAATTACATTGCAAAAGTTACGGCCGTTATACTTATTATATTTATTTAAATACTATAGCAAAATTAAGGCTAGCTAGCTACTTTAGCTTTTTTAGGCTCTTTAGGCTTTTTAGGCTCTTTAGGCTCTTTAGGCTCTTTAAGCTCCTTGCCTGCCTTTTTTTTTATAAAGCGCTATTTTAAAAAAAGTAAAAAACTAAATATTTATTAAAAGGCTTCCTAAGCTTTAAAAAAAAAATATAAAAAAAAAAGTAAAAGTTTAAAAAAAAAACAAAGGCAAAAAAATATTTAGTTTTTTAATAAGCACCTTATTAGTATAACTTTATAACTACTAATAATAAACATTTTATATAGCTATAAAAACAAAAGCGCATATTTATAAAGCTAAAAACATTATAAAATATTTAGTTTTTTATGCTTTAATTAATATATTATTACTAGCAAATGTAGCTATTTTAGCATAGTTTAGTTAATATATATATATATTTAAAATAAGTTTTAATTATATAAAAAAATATTATAATATATATTTAGTATTTATTTAATACGTCTTATTTATTGTATACGTTGCCTACTATATTAATAGTTTTATTTAAATCCTTAATCTATTTTTTTATTTTGTCCTCTTATTTTTTTATATAATATGCCCTTTACCTATATAAGCATAAACTTAGTTATAAACTTAAACTAATTACTTTAATAAACGTCCCCAGCTATATTCTTGCTTTTAAATTAACTATACTTAAAAAAATTAAGCAAGTTTTATAATATAATAATAAGCTTATTTTTTTTATTTATTTTAAATAGTATTAGTAAAACTTTTTTTATAAAGTTATAAATGCTAAATTGTAATATATTATTATTAGTTATATACTTATTATAAAGCAGCTTTATATTAGTAAAGGCCTAGCAAAAAAAAATAGTAATACGTAATTATATAAGTAAATCTAATTACTAATATTGCTAGTTGTAGCTAATATTAGCATATATTTATTAGTAGTTTATTAGCAAAACTAAAAACCTAATTACTTTACTTATTAGTTTAGTTTAATAGCTATATTTTATATATTTTATATTGTTTAAATTATTAATTATTAAATTGTATAAAGCTTACTATTATAAAAAGTTTTTTTAAGTAAAAAATATAAAATATAAGCTTGTTAAATTATAATAATTAGCTGCTTATTATAATACAAGGTAATGTTAGCTACTTATATATACTTATTAAGTACTATATTTTAGGGTTGTTATTAAATACCTTATAAGTACTTATTACTGCATTTTTTAAAAAAACTGCAACCAGTGCTAAAATAATAATAATTAAGCTAGTAATTAAAATTATATTTACTTTATACCTCCTTTTGCTACCTTAATTTTTAAAAAATAAAAAAAATCTTTAAAATCTTTTTTTTTACTTCTACTTTACTTACAACGCTATTTACAACTTATTTTACTTATTAACTTAAACAATAAAAAAGCCTACTATTATATTTACTTTTATATATTTTTTATTATATAAAAACACTTTAAAAAAACGCTATTTTCTAACGTTATTAAAAATAAAGGTTTAGCTATAGCTAAAAGTTACTATTAAGTATAAATAACCGCGTTTTAACCGGCTTTTTTTTTGCTAATAAAGCTATTTATACTTAAATAAAGCTACCGGCTTGCTGCCTTATAACAAGTGCTTTAAGCCTGGCTATTATTATACTGTTATACTTAATATACTTTTTTATATAACCTATTTTCGCAGCTATACAAGGGTTTACTACAGTGCTTGTTGTGTAGGCTATATAAACGCTAAATAAAACCTATATTTATTTATTTAGTAGAGGTTAAAGGCTGGTTTGCTTATATTAATAATAATAAGTAAAGTAATAAAGCGTTTAATAAAAATACGGCTATAAAAATAGGCTATTAAGTTTATAACAATATAAGGTTACTTAGTTACTTAGCTTATTTAATACCTAAGTTTATAAAGAAAATAGTATTTTTATTTTGTTTACTATAATTATAACTACTTTGCTATATTAACTATAACTACTTTGCTATATTATGCCTAAGTTTATAAAAAAAATAGTGTTTTTATTTTATTTACTATAATTATAACCACTTTTGCTATATTGTTCTTATTTTCTATAAAAAAAAATATATTTAAAAGTAGTTAAAAGATTTTTTATTTTAAGCAGAAAATAGCTAATGCTAAGACATTTACATTTTTATAAAGAGGTTTTTTTAGCATTAGGCACTGCTAATAACTACTTAGCCATACTACTTAAAATTAGCTATACTACTTAGAATTAGCTATACTACTTACAATTAGCTATACTACTTATAATTAGCCACACTACTTATAATTAGCCACACTACTTACAATTAGCCACATTACTTAAAATTAGCTATACCACTTAAAATTAGCTATAACATAGCCATAAGGTCAGGTCAGCTCTATAACCTTTAAAATTTACCTGCTATAGCTATAACCTTTAGAATAACCTGAATTAGCTATAACTATTACCTTTTAAATTTACCTAGCAAAGCTATAGCCTTTTAAATGACCTAAATTAGCTATAACCATTACCTTTTAAATTAACCTAGCAAAGCTATAGCCTTTAAAAATAACCTACTAAGGCCATAACCTTTAAAATTTACCTAGTAAAGGTATAGCCTTTTAAATAACCTAAATTAGCTATAACCATTACTTTTTAAATAACCTGCTATAGCTATAACCTTTTAAAATAACCTATATTAGCTATA